>JABUQX010016045.1:0-40000 GCA_015478945.1 Trachelipus rathkii | reverse complement strand
TGGAGATGTCATGAGTCGTCATTAGTCAATGAGGGACATCTTTGACAGTGGGGCAAGGGATCATTATGAATTTTATATTTATTTTCCTGAAGGGAGGAATGATGTTCAGAGCGAAAACGAGGCATCATTACTCTGGTTTTGTGGAGGATATTTCGGGCAGACGTGCCTGGAGTATGGTTTTAATTGGATATGTGGAGATCGTTCTTTGGGTTAACTGAGTGTGGATGTGTTTAATAATGAGAGTATCTGGGGTCGAGGGAGGAGTGTGTTGTATATGTCTGAGTAGTGCAAAGCTGGTGTGATCCTTTTTCTTCTTTTTAGTGGAGGGGGTTGTTGTAATGGGTGGTCTATTGAGAGTGACTTGCTGTATAATTGGCAGCCCATCATGTCAATATGGGCACTTACGGGAAGAATTTTTGTTTAGGTCATTAAGTGATGGATAGGTGTTTAGGGAATGCAGATTGTTATTATTCTAAGAGCATTATTTTTTACTACTTCTAGTTTTTGGAAATTGGACTGTAATATTGCTGGTGCCCAGGCTGGCGATGCATAGTTTTAGAAAGGATGGAACTATTGCCTTTATACTATTGTGAGGGGTCTCTTTGTTTTGGCCAAAATTTGTTCTGAGTTAATGTTTTCATCGCATTTAATTTATGTGTGGCTCTAGAAGTAATATTGTTTATGTGGGGGTGAATGTCATGTGTGTATCGAAGGTTAAGCCCAAGATAGTGGGTTGCTTATTAAGAAGGAGTCTAATGATTTGGTATTGGATAGATATTGGGTATTGGATTCTTTTCTATCGGGTGTAAGTAGTGTGATAGAGGATTTTTGAGGGGAGACAGTCATTCTATTTGTTGATAGCCATTGTTCAAGTTGATTTATATATTGCTGTAGTTCTCCTCTTGCTGTATTTATAGAGGAGTTTTGGGCTAGGATTGTTAGGTCGTCTACATAGCTATTGATTTTTATAGATGGGGTTGTGGGTTGAGGTAGGTCATGCATAAAAAGATTGAATAGTGTTGGTGATAGGATGGCGCCTTGAGGGACTCCATTATATAGTTTGTATGTGTGGGAGGTGTGACGTTTTTTAATGACTCAAGCTGTTCGACCGGATAGGAAAATTGTTATTATTTTCTGTTATTGATGTTTATCACTGTACTTAATAATTTATCTATTTCTTGTTATTGATGTTTATCACTGTACTTAATAATTTGTTATTATTTTCTTGTTATTGATGTTTATCACTGTACTTAATAATTTATATATTTCTTGTTATTGATGTTTATCACTGTACTTAATAATTTGTTATTTTCTTGTTATTGATGTTTATCACTGTACTTAATAATTTATCTATTTCTTGTTATTGATGTTTATCACTGTACTTAATAATTTGTTATTATTTTCTTGTTATTGATGTTTATCACTGTACTTGAATAATTTATATATTTTGTTATTGATGTTTATCACTGTACTTAATAATTTGTTATTATTTTCTTGTTATTGATGTTTATCACTGTACTTAATAATTTATCTATTTCTTGTTATTGATGTTTATCACTGTACTTAATAATTTGTTATTATTTTCTTGTTATTGATGTTTATCACTGTACTTAATAATTTATTTATTAAGAGGTGGCGTGGAACTGTATCGAAAGCCTTGTTTATGTCTATTGCTACAAGGAGAGAATGGGTGTGGGGTAGGGTTTGATTAAATCCCATGAAGATGCTTTAAGTTAGATCGTTTTGTAGTGCAGCGGCTGAATATTTTTTGCCTAAATCCGTGTTGTGTATCCGACATTGGGATAGAAGGGGAAATTTATATCCAGAATTAACCCCTCGAACACTTTAGATATTGTATAGAGGAATGATATAGGTCTATATGAAGCTGAGTTGTTGTGTGGTTTGTTAAATCTTAATATAGGGATTATATTTGCCTGTTTCTAGAAAGGTGGGATAGTGTTAGTTCGTCAAGCCGTGTTGAATATTTGGGTTGGGATTTCTGTGACATTAGTTCTTAAGTATTTGAGATAAATATTATATATATATATATATATATATATATATATATATATATATATATATATATATATATATATATATATATATATATATATATATATTTATATAAAAAATATATATATATATATATATATATATATATATATATATATATATATATATATATATATATATATATACCGGTATATATATTAAAAAGTATAAATTAGTTAAACAAAACAGTTAAACGAAATTCAGCTAATTTCTACTAAAGAAAAGCCAACTTTAACTAACTTAACTAACCATTTAACTAACTATAGTTAGTTAAATAGTAGTTATTTGCTAAGTAGTCGGTTAAAGTCAAATTTCCTTTAGTAGAAATTAGCCAAATTTTGGTTAACCACAACAAATTTTAATGAACTTTGATAAAATTTTCTTTCATTTCGTTTATTCTAGTATTCTAAATTTAATCCGACCAAATTTAAACTACCATTTTATTAACTTTTTTTTTCCTTTCCTTCTTTTTTTTTTTCTTTGTTAGATACAAACAAAGACATAATAAGCGACGATCTTGTGAGCGTTTTTCAAAAGCCAGCTTGCAATTTTGGGTTTGCGACTCACCTATTTGGTTCAGAATTGAAAGCTCTCTACTCTCAAGAACCTGTTCCAAGAGGAGTCTCCTTCAGAATTAGTCCTACGTCACATACTGATCTGTATGTATATTCTTAAATTTATTTTAGCTCAGCCTTTTTTTTCCTGATACATTGCTTTTAAAATAGTTTTTTTAAAAAGTTTTATTTTTATTTATTTATTGTAATTTTTATTTTCAAATTGTGTTTGTATTTCGGTTACAATTAATGAAAAAGGTACACAAACTGTTTTTAATAAATGTTCCGACGAAATGGTGATAAAAATGTCATAACGAAAATTTTAAATTATTTTCTTATTGGAAAAATAAATTGGTGAAGCAACTTTATTATAAGTAATATGTCTTAGCGCTGTTGAAAATTTAGAGCATAAATTTTAAATTATTTTCTTATTGGAAATAATACATTGATGAAGCTACTTTATTATAAGTAATATGTCTTTTCGGCGTGGAAAATTTCGTTGTGACATTTTTATTAATATTCTTTGGAGCATTTTTAACAGTGGTTCATGAATTATTTTCTATAGTGTTTAACATACTCTGAAATATTTTATATATATTATTAAATTAAATTAGGTGTAACATGAATTTTCAATAACCTATCTAAGGCAATATTTGGTAAAATAATAAATTAGTTAAATAGTTATTTGTTTTATTTAATGAAATAAATTAGTTAAATAGTTATTTGTTTTATTTAATGAAATAATAAATTAGCTAAATAGTTATGTTTTTTAATGAAAGAGTAAATTAGCTAAATAGTTATTTGGTTTATTTAGTAAAATTATAAATTAGCTAAATAGTTATTTCTTTTATTTAGTGAAATAATAATTTAGTTAAAAAGTTACTCGTTTTATTTAGTGAAATAATAAATTAGCTAAATAGTTTTTGGTTTTATTTAGTGAAATAAATCTGCCAAATAGTTATTTGTTTTATTTAGTGAAATAATAAATAAATATAAAGTAGGATGGTTAAAATAGTTATTTTTTTTTTCAAAGGCAAAATGGATACGAACCAGTGTCAACTCTTACTCAAGATTTTCACACACGACTTGATAATCTTTTAAGAACGTTAGTCCACGCCAAACCTCATTTTATTCGATGTATTCGGGCAAATGCAGCAGAAAAACCAGCCTTCTTCGACAGATCAACAGTAATTAAACAAATTAGGGCATTACAGGTAATAATTGAACTATATAATAGACCGGTAATATTTCATATAAATAGAAAATGTGACTTATTTAACTTACACTCTTAAAATACACGTTCATTTTGTCTATCATCAAGAATGTGTTTTTAACACATAAAATAATGCATTCCATTCCATTTAAGCGTTACGTCTATTTTAAGGACATACCATTTCACACACACACACACACACACACACACACACACACACACACACACACACACACACACACACACACACACACACACACACACACACACACCATATGAATGGTATGTGCTTAAAATATTTGTAAAACTTAAAGGGTATGTGTTATTTTGTGCTACCAGCACATTGCGATGATGAACAAAATAAACACGTAAATCTTTCTTTCTCTCTTTCTTTCTTTAACCACCCTTTACATCCTACTAGATGTGGCAGTAGGGTATGTTAACATGCCACACGAAATAGCCGATAGTTAAGTAGAAGAGCATGACGTAAGTCGATGATGAACAAAATAACACGTAAATCTTTTAGATTTCTTCTTTCTTTCTTTAACCTCCCTTTACTTCCTACTAGATGTGAGAGTAGGGTGCGTAACATGCACAAAATTAGGATATTAAGTAGAAGAGCATGACGTAAGTCGAAAGGAAAGCTTCCCCAACCATCCTCTCAATACCCTTAAGTGATAGCTCGTCGAAGTAAAAAGAAATCAACCCTAGATTTTTATAGGACTGCGACCGTACATCACTGTGGTATCTCATTAATGCAGGGTTTATCCCTTGGATGGAGCAGGCTGCCCACAACCATATCCACTCACAAAACCACGCTATTCACTTCTATTTTGCACCTTTCTTCTCTAATCTGTTAAACTCAATTCCTTTCCTTCTAAGACAGTTTCTTACTGACACCAATCCACTTTTCTCGATCTCCCAGCCGAATATATATATATATATTATATATATATATATATATATATATATATATATATATATAATATATATATTAATTATATTATTATATATTATATATATATATATATATATATATTATATTTCCAAGCACACTCGCCACTAAAAAAACTGTTATCATCCATCCTTTCCATATGAATATCTTCATGCACCTTCGTTTATTTTCTCATTCCTAACACGTTCATTCTAAGCACGCCTCTATGATTATCATCAGAACAGATTGCACCTTAGACCATATACCTCTTATTCCACACCATAGTTCAATACTATACATTAGCAACTTTTGATTCTTACCCTCATTTCCAAACCATATAGAAATATTATATATAAATATATATTTACAAATATAAATATAAAAAAAATATAAAAGTAAATAAACAAATATAGAATATATATCCTATGTATTTGTATGTATATTATATAATAATATATATATTAAGAATCATTTTACCACTGCTAATACATTTCACAGCTTCAACGAATACTTTTAATTAATTCTTATCTAACTTATGGCACAAATATATTATTATTATTATTATTATTATTATTATTATTATTATTATTATTATTATTATTATTATTATTATTATTATTATTATTATTATTATTTAAATAATAATATAAAGAATTATCTTACATAGAGATTTTATTTTTCTAAAATCAGGCTTTAGAAACAGTAAATTTGATGGCCGGAGGTTTCCCTCATCGGATGCGTTTTAAAACTTTTTCTATAAGATATCGATTGCTCGCTCCTTTCAAGAAATTACGTCGGACAGAGGACAAAACTATTGAAGATTGTAAACTTGTTTTAGAATATTTTATGAAAAAATTAGAGGAATTAAATAAAGCTTCTACTGCCCTTATTCAATGGGCACTGGGAAAAAGACACATATTTTTAAGGTGAATAATACATTTGCAAATTCTTTGTTGTGTATATTTTCCAATAAAGTCTTACACTGCTTTTTATGAGAAAGTTAAAAAGATTATTAATTAGATATGCATAATCATTATAAAAGTTAAGAAATTTAATCACTTTAAATCTAATAATTTAATTTTCTAAGGAACAGTGGAAAATATAGTCATTTAAACATTCGTAATTATTTTATGTTTCAATCACTTTAAATCTAATAATTATCTTTTCTTGAGCAGTGAAGGAGCGAGACAACAACTAGAAATTATGAGAATTGAAACACGACATAAAGCAGCTACCCTCATACAGTCTGTATGGAGAGGTTGGAATCTTAGGAGAAAATGGCCAAACCTCAAGAGAAACTTAGAACTAAGAGCACGTTCACGAACTGTCCGGCCAAGACCACAACCTATAGCAGGAACTCCACCACCAGAGGTTTTGGACAGGTGTAGCCATAAAGCTATACAACAAACCTGCTCTAGAATTGGTTTGGATTTGGTTAGTTTCTCAAATTTAGTTTTTTTTAGTTTTTTAATTTCTTTTAGTAAAAATAATTAGTTTTTGTTTCAAACTAGTACAAGAAATATGATCTCAAATTGATTTGGATTTCGCTAGTTCAATTTAGATCAAGCATTTTGTCTCGCAAAAATAACATTAATGTTATTAATACTTTAAAATTACTAATAATATAAAATTAATTTAGTAGGAAATAATTTCCCTCTAAGAATATAATCAATTTAATTTTTTTTATTTAACAACAACAATATAATTTTCCGTTAACAACAGGAGCGACCCCCTCCCGTACCTCCAAGTCGGCCCTACACCATAACTGGGAATCAAAAACTAGGGTATCCCCAAACAAGAATTATGAAAATGTCATTCCCAGGTAATAAGAGAATGTATATATATATATATATATATATATATATATATATATATATTATATATATATATATCATATTTATATATTATATATATATATATATATATATATATAGTATATATATAATATATAATATATTATTATATATATATATTATATATATATATATATTGTAAATTGAACCAAGGATGTGATATATTGGAAATTATATGTTTGAAAAGTATTCGACATTTATTATTATTATTATTATTATTATTATTATTATTATTATTATTATTATTATTATTATTAGATTATTATTTTAATTGTAGTAGTTATAATTAGTAGTAGTAGTTAGTAGTAGTAGTAGTTAGTAGTAGTAGTATTTGTAATAGGAAAAATAATTGCAGCAGCATTATTAGAATTTTAAGCTTGCTTAATCAAGAGCACTATATATAAATAAATATAATTCATAAATAAATATAAATATAATTAATATAAATATAAAAATAATTACGAGGATATCAATAATTATAATAATGTTATAGAGGTAAAGTATCGCACTCGCAGCGATAAATATCCCTCTCTTTTATCACTGGTTATTTGGGGCGCAGGGTACATTCCATGACACTCCAGTGCCCACCGGTTGACCTCTCATGCGCTCATATCCACACTCTTTTAATACGGGAGTAGACTCTCCGAATCACAAACAGACCATAAAACATTAAAATTACTATTACAGACACATTTTTTTATATATCTCTACGTGTGGGAGAGAAAGAATTCCCACAAAGGATGTTCTGCGTGTCGTAGAAGGCAACAAAATAAACAGTGGTAGTTGGCTTGGCGACCCATTACCATATATCTTTTGCTAGGAATACTTATGCAGGCCTCGGATCTGGTGGTGACAGCCGTAAGCGACCTTCGATTTTTCGGCGAAATTCCATGAGTCGTATGGGTAGATGGAATGTTAGAGGCATAAATGGTGAAGAGACAATGAGGGAGTAGAGGTGATTGATGTATTTTAGAAAGGGCAAACTAATTTGATTTGCCTCGCGCCTGCTTGGTTTGAGTGAAAATAAAGGAAACTGTGAAAATGAGTGCTGTGGTGTGGTGTGAAATGTGATGTTAGCATGATGTTCGAAAAAAATCATTATTTGGATGTAGTAACCTGTGAAACCAAAGCTCAGTAGATTTTTGTCTTGTTGGTACTAGAAATTCTAAATGGTTATAGTTAAGTTTGAAAAGGTCAAGGCATGTGTGGTTGTTGAAACATATGGTCCATGCTGAGCGGCTAATGTTGAAGGAAAGCTCGATTTCTGGATAATCTGGCAAATGACTTTTTTGGATTGGCTGTGAGTAGAGCTTCAGATTTGATGTGCTGCAAGTGACCTAAAATAGCTTGGATATGTAGATCAAAAAAATAGATGCGTATATACAGTGTGGGGTTGTCGGAGAAAATGAGAATGCGTAGGAAGTGATTTGATTTGCTGGTGAGGAGAGACGTAGATGTTGTAGGTAATATATTCTTTAAACACAAAAGTTATTCATAAGTATATCCAAGAGATGTATCGTAAGGGAAGTATGATTCATTGTTGTCCGTTGGTTTGAAGAAGGAGATGTTTGTAAGTATGTGTTGGAATGTAGATCAGTGATGTTGTTAGAGCATGGCGCGATTATCGCGAATCTTTAGGACTGTTTTATGTTAAAATTCAAGTTAGTGCACGAGCTTGGATGGAGAGGGAAGTGATAAGGAAGGAAGTGTTGTAAATTTTGAGTGAGAAGTTAGGAAAACGAGTTAATAAGGATTAGTATTTAGAGCGATTTGCAAAAAAAATCAGTGCTTAAACTTTGAGCATGGTTTGAAACTTGAACAAATCTGGAAGCAAATATAAGGAAGCAGTTGTTAGTAGGCAAAAGAAGAGGTATGTAGAAGTGCTAAAGTAGGAAGTAAGCAATGCGTTAACGAGTGACGTGGGTGGAAAAGGAGAGCGTGGAGGGCAAGCGCGTATAAAAGGTAAAACAGACTAGGCTGGTTAAATGTACTGAAGTCAATTGATGAGGTCTCAAAAGAAAGATGTTTGAATTATATAAGAGGAAGAAAAAGGATACTAAAAGAGTGCATACGGTATCGAGGAAAAAGCGAGAAGGTAGAAATGAACAGTTTGGAAGCGAGAATATTATTGGAGACTTACATGGAATAAGAAGCTTCTTTTGAAGGAAGCGCGAAAGGTTAGAAATGAAAAGTAAACGTATATAATAGTAAGGTTATGGTTGTGATGTGAGGACAGTTCCTTTGTGTTGAAGTTGATGCTGGGATGGTGAGGCTTACTGATACCGAAAGTGTCTGAGCATTAAATATTTAGATATGATTTTTGGTATAAGATGTTAATCGGATGCATGCAGAGTTGAGTAGAAGTTAGTGCAATAGTAGGAAGGTGGCTGGTGATGTACAATTAAATCCGATGCGATTGCAAAGGGACTAAGTCGATTGATGCGCTTAGAGTCACGGTGAGGCGTATGTTGCTATCTCTGGTCAATGTCTAGTAGTCCTTGAAACTATTGGCGGTTTTTTTTCGTGGGATATTTTTAAAAAGAAAAATGGGTATTAAAATTTTCCTAAAGAAGTACAATGGCTCAGTATGGACAATTCTTGGCGTGTTAGGTTGGAAGAAGTTGATTAAAATGAAAAATGTGAACGCATTAGGGAGTTGTGTGGTGTGATGAAAGGAGTAAGTACATTGAGATGGTTTGGATCATGTGGAAAGGTATGGATGTTAGTCGCGTTGTTTAAGCGGTGATGTATAGTGGTGGAGTGTGCTGGGAGACAGAAGGAGACCAAAGAAAATGTGGATTAGTCAGTAAATAATTGCCAAAAGGAGAGAATGTGAGTTTGGCAGAGGCAAGAAGAAAGGTGCATAATAGGAGTGAATGGCGGGGTTTTGTGAGGGGGTATGGTTGTGGCCCACCTGGGCCAAGGGATGAACCCTACATTGACGAGATGCCATAGTGAAGGTCCGTCGCGGTCCCGTGAAGCTCTTGGGTGTATTTTTCTGACTGCGACGAGTTCTCACTAAATGGTATAAAGAGGGGCGGTATGGCTGGATGCGCTTTCTTTTTTCGACTTGCAGTTCATATTCTCGTCTACTACTTTTCTGTTTTCAGTGCATGTATCGCACCTTACCCCCAGTCTTGGGGAGAGAAGATAGGTGATGATGATGGTAAATATAATTAATATAAGTATAAATATAAATATAATTCTTCGAAAAGTTATATTTAACAATGCTATGTATTTAAGTGTTTAACTGTAGAGCCATTGCTAATTTCTAACAATCTTCTACAGAAGACGCAAGTTCTGAAGTAGTGTTAAAGAAAGGTCAAACCGTTCTGGTTGTTGGAGCCTCAACACGAAGAGGAAATCTTTTGGTAGAACATCAAGGTCATTCAATCCACGTTCCCTTCCAATATTTGGAGCTAAACACTGCTTCACAGCCCGGTGTCAGTATTTAAATTATTATTATTATTATTATTATTATTTATTATTATTATTATTATTATTATTATTATTATTATTATTATTATTATTATTATTATTATTATTATTATTATTATTATTATTATTATTATTATTGAACTACTTGAAGCTTATAATTTTAAATAAAAAATTATATCTTTGAAAATACTCTAAATTAGTAAATTATAAATTTGTGAATAATTGTGAATAGAAATATTATATTGTAAGTATATTGTAAGTTCTAAGCGTGCCAAGTAGCTATAAATATTATTATTATTATTATTATTATTATTATTATTATTATTATTATTATTATTATTATTATTATTATTATTCTATTCAGAAGTACCTCTTTAGATATAAGAATATTTAGAATAAACTGTGTTAATTATTTTGAAAATATATTTTTTTGAAGTGAAATGTGGTGTATTATTGGCGTATGTGTCTGTAGGAGTTAGAATTGGTGCTATAAGGATGAATATTATATATATATATATATAAATATATACTATACTATACATAACATAATATATATATATATAATATATATATAACTCTATATATAATATAATACTAATATATAGTATATATATGTTTAATACAGGATATACTCAAGTAACTGTTGTTTTGGATTTTATTTTTGTCATGAAAAAATAAAGGTTGAAAACAAACAAAAAAATGGAAAAATAACATAAAAATTATTCTAAACTTGTATCATTTCGAAAACCTTGAAAAGGGACGAAGCCCAAAATTTGTCTCACAGGGAAAACTTGGTCGGTTAGGTTAGTTAGGTAGGTAGTTAGGAGGTTAGGTTAGGTTTAGGTTAGTTAGGTTAGATTTAAGTTAGGTTTGGTTAAGTTTTGTTGGTTTCGTTGTAACTTGTAACCAGTTCATATATATTAATAATTAATATATTATATATATATGTAATATATATAGATATATATATATATCTATTATCTATATATATATATATATTAAATAGGGGCGATAAATATTATATATATATTATATATATATATGTGTGTGTAGGTGTGTGTATGTGTGTGTGTGTATGTGTATGTGTGTGTGTGTGTGGACCATTTGAACATGTCTGTTATTTTCCCCGTAAACAATTTGGTACAAGCTTCCCTTGAATAAGTAATTTATGTTACAGTGAATATTACAAAATAAATAATTTATTTCCAATTTTTCACTTTTTTATATATTTATTTATTTATATATTTATTTCTATTTATTTACTTTTTTTTACAAATAATGTAAATATTTTTGTTTTGATTTTATTAATTTAATTTCCATCAATCTACATATTAAAATTTCATTTTCTTTTTCGATATTAAAAAATAATTGAATAATTAGTATTAATTATGTCATTTGCCTGAAATAAATAAGAAATTAAAAAATAATTAAAAAATTATAAATAAAAAATGTAAAATAGTTTAAAAATAAAAATGATCGTGTAAAAATAATTATAATAATGTGAAATAATAATAATAATATAATATATAAAAAATAAAATAAATATACAAAACTAAAAGAAATAATTTATTTTTATTTTTTTAATTATCACATGATAAACATGATGAGATCATGTATTTAGATTCACAGAGAATATATACAATATAGTAGAAGTACATCTCATTAACGCATATAATATATATATATTATATATATATATATAATATATAATATAGTATATATATATATATATAGAAGTTTCTATTATCTACAGATCGTCAAATATTTTAATATAATATATAAATAATATATATACTGTATATATATATATAAATATATATATATATTATATTATATATATATATATATATATAATATATATTACTATATAATATATTATATAATATATTAGTAATTATATAAATATATATATAGTATATATATACCCGTTCAATATATATATATTCTTGATATATATTATATAATTATCATATATATTATATATACATACTCAAAAACATTTACATATATATATATACCCCTATATATATAATATATATAGTATATATAATATATGAAACATGAGTGTGAAAGAAAGCATGGATGTTTGTGTAAACATGTGTGTAAATAATATACTTTTAAATCAACACTTATGTGCCTTTTAGAAATGCAAAATTACAATGTATATTGTTATATTTAAACTTGCCATTATTATATTATTATTATATATTATTATTATTATAATTATTACTTTCTATTATATATTATATATTATATATTATATTATTATTTTACATTTTTTAAAAACAATTATTAGTACTATTATATACTATATTAGTAGTATATATATATATATAATATATAATATATTATATACTATTATATATATATATATAAATTATAAATATATTATATTTATATATATATATAATATATTATATATATATATATATTATATATACATAATATACGTATATATATACAATATTAACAATTTAAACAGGTTATTGCTCAGATAGATTTTAAGTTTTTCATAGGATTGTAAATTTTGGCTTCCATCATTAATTATCATTAGACTTATTCTTAATAACTAATAATCTTTTGCTCTTCATTTTGTAGAAATATCACTTTTATTTTAAACCAATTTTGATGAGAGACATGAAGAATATTGCTCAATTATTATTATTATTAATTATTATTATTATTATTATTATTATATATTTTATTATTCATTATTATTATTATTATTATTATGTATAATTACGTAACACATAAATTCTGGATTTTATTCACATGTGATATTCTTTCTTCGTGATTTTAATTATTATAGATGTAATGTTATTTTATTATTATTATTATTATTATTATTATTATTATTATTATTATTATTATTATTATTATTATTATTATTATTATTATTATTATTATTATTATTATTATTATTATTATTATATTATTAAGTATTTGAGATTTATGTGGTCACACTGTAACCGGTAATTATCTTAAATCTATTAAACCTTTTAGCTGTTAAATTTTTTTTTTTGATATGTTATATATAATGAATTTTATTACTATTTTCTTTTGATTTATATTATATTTTATTTTTTTTTCTTTATCATTTATATCTATTATATATATTTATTATTATATATATTATTATTATTTATATATTTTATTATATATATTAATTTTATATATTATATTATTTTATATTATATTTATAATTAATAATTATTTTTTTATTATAATACTATATTAGTTAATATTATATATAATATAATATTATATTATATTATATAGAATATAAATTTTATATATATTATGATTATTATATATATATTATTTATAAGTTATTATACAGGTTATTATTTATATATTTATTATTTATTATATATTTATTATATATATATTATATATTTAAATTATTTTATATAGATATATATAATATATATATATAAATTTTTTCAACATTATTTAAAGTGTTATCTGGCCTCTGTACCTTTATTTGTAACTTGGATAATAAATCAATTGGCGTTTACTAATGGCACGATAATACTTTTTGATAAAGGGGTATTGTTAACAAGCATTAACTACCAGAGTATATCCGTGCTTGCTATATGCTGCCCCGAGTCTTACTTATGGTTGTAACAAGGCATTGTTAATTATTTCTTTAAACGTTGGTCTTGAGTTAAAATCAAATTTATCCGGTAATAAACGTTGGTTAGTATTAAGATATCAATTTATAGCAAAAAGTTAAACTTCAAAATTCTCTAATCAAGTACAATCAAATGCTTGAGCAATTTTAACATATGAGGTTAATTAATTAGAGATGAACTTTTCTCATTTCTTACTCTCGAGAGCCTTATATCTGTTTATTGTTTTATGAACGATTTTAAGGGAGTGCATTTCGCTAGGCATATTCATGTGAGAGGTTATAAAAGTTTCTTATTTTCTTAGTTTCTTATTTTTATGCATTATATTAGTTGTTTTATTCTAAATCATAATTGGTAGTACCTAAAGTTATTATTATTATTATTGCATTAAAATCTCTTGGATATTTTTTAATAATATTTTCCAGGTCGTTTCAGCTGTTAAATGTATTTGTAATTGAATCATTTTTTTTAAATATAGATTTATGTTAATCAGTAAAACGTATAAATTTCTGTGTTTTTAGTTAATAATTTTAGTTTGTATGTTATTTTTCAATAGAGGCAAATTGTTTACATTTGTCGTATGTTCTATTTCTTAAAAGAGACTGGGAGGAAATACAAAACGTCTTACCTCTGCCGAAAGATGGAAGCTTAAGAAGCAAGGAAAATTGCAGTCCCAAAACGAAGGAAATATGGATGAATTCTTAAAACTTACCGAATTAATTAATAAAGTAATCCTTAAAGGAAATATGGACATTTATCAAGAGACGTACGAAATGATTAAATTAAAAGTAAGTTAAAGTATAATTTTATGCATTTTTAATTTCAAAAATTGCTACACATTCACATTTTGTGCTAGACATAGGCTTAAATCAATTATAGATTCCTTTTTTTTTATAATTTGTTTTATTGTATTTATTACTTTTATAAAATTCTCATAATTATATTAAAAATACACATTAAAACAATTTATGGTTAACTATCATAACCATTTTTCATTGTAGAATTAAGTTTAAACATTTAGAAATCTAATTTTTGCAACTCTATTCCATTCTCTGATATATCGTAAATACTTTGTTTTAATATGTAATTTACTCCTTCAGCTTTACTGCTAACTATTTTTAGTTGCAAATACTAACCCTCTGGTATTAATTTAAATAAGTTACCGTTATTTTACATATTTAATTGAATCAAAGTTAAAATTTGTAATTTTGAGAGTTATAGCCTTTATATTTCCTCGCCAATTTTAGGAAAAGTTTTTCTATTTTTTCTTAAGAGTGAGTCTGTTCTCATTATAATGTGTTGGAGCATTCAGTAATTTTTCCAATTTCATAATTACCTTTAATTATCTCTAAAATCCGAGGTGATCCCTTCTCCACAGGATCCTTCCGATTGTCCTCTCCGGGTGAGCCTCGAAGTTGAAGCCGATGAGATGCTCGAAGAGATACATCATGTGAACAAGTTATCTTCGCTTTCAAATCCGAAACCGTCTGCTCTGACACCGATTCAGCGAGAGATACCACAGAATCCTCCTTACCGGCCATTTGCAAACAGTTTTTAACAAAGCTCCCTACTCTAAAAACGATGATATCCGCTGTACAACAATTACTATGGCTTTTCCACTCTCGCAAGAAACAAATTATACACTCTGTTGGAACCCCCTCTCACATAGGGGTGACTGGCAACCAAATCGCTGATAGAGAGGCCAGAATGACCTATTTCCGTTGCTGGTCTAGGGTACCTTCCGAATGCAATTCGACAAGATTGCCTTTCATCAACTGATTATTATCCTGCTCTCCGACAAGGTTTCCGGTCTTACTTGCAAGAGTGCTTTCGAGTGAAAGAGGGGCGAAACTTAGAAATATAATGCTGAATATTAGTGGGTGGTCTTTCTCTCACCGACGAAATCGCTTGCAGGTGATCCTCGCACGCCTTCGCATTGGCCACATTAATATCACTCACAGCCACTACTTGTCATGGGATCCTCCTCACGCCTGCAAATTTTGCCTTTACCACAACCTGCAATCTGTTCACTACATCTTCATTGATTGTCTTCAACTTGGACTCCATCCGCCGTCGCCATTTTCCTAAACTATGGTCCATACTACCTTCTAAAAGACTATCCCATAGTCCCACTTCAACCGTAACTGAATATTTTGTATGATATCTAAATATTCATTTTAGACATCTATCAAAGCTTATGCTAGTTGGTTCCCAACCTATCGTGGCAGCTTCTTTGTGGGCTATTGTGGGTCCTGTACACACACCCAAACAAACAATCTTTATTTTTTAATATTCTTTTCATTTCTATTGTTTTTAATAAATTTGTATCATAAATAAAAATTTTGAATACATTTTATTCATTGTGTTAAGTATCAATATAATTAGTTTTGATAATATTTTGTTTATTCTCTTCTTTTTTAAGAGTTCAGTGAGTTATTTATTTTGGAACTGTTGTAGAGATTAAAATATTAAAGTGAGAATCATTTTGTAATATATCCCACATTCGTATTTTGTAGAGTATTAACACTTTACAGCTATGATATCTTCCTTTAGGAATTTATGTTGCGAGTTCCTTTTTTTTTTTCTTATGAAATTTTTTTTTGCTGCAGAATGTTTATGAATTCCTCATGCTTTATTAGTATTTCTTAATATCCTAAACATAGTACAGTATAATATTAAGATCTTTCTGTAGTGTTATTATAATTATAGTAAAAAAAAAATATCGGAAATTCCTTAAAGCCTTAGAACATTTATAAAATCGATATCAGATTCATAAAGCCACTTTTAACATGTAATTTGCTAAGTTGAGACTAAACTTTAAAAGAAACATTGTCTTATTTGTAGATTGAACGTTTTCGCAAACCAGCTACTGCCGAACCTTCAATGGATATGTTTTCTGATGATGTAAAACCAAAAGGTCCTCAGGTTGCTTTAACTGATAAAGAATCAGAAAACAAAAGTGAGGAAAAAGATACATTCGGTAAGTAGCAACTAGTTATTGTTAATCTAGTTCATATCTTTATTAAAAAAAATTATCATCAAAAGATTGAATTATTATTATGCATCAATTTTTGTTTATCCATAGACGAAGTAAAATGGGAATTTAAATGGGAAAACAATGATGAAGCGAAGACCCACGGTCCTTACACAACTCAACAAATGATCAGGTGGAAAGAATCGGATTATTTTAAAAAAGGGGTTTATGTAAGAAAGACGTCAGAGCAAAGTGGACAATGGTATCTTTCATCCAGGATAGATTTCGAACTTTATGTCTAATTATTGAAAAAATTATAAATAAATAGGGTTTAATTAATAATAATACTATTTGCCTATTGAGATTTTTGTATTTAGATATTATTTATATATATATATTATATATTATAATTTATATATATATATATATATATATTATATATTCATCACAACCATTATTAGCAAGTTACTTATAGAGCAATACTCCGCCTAAAAGTAAGAAATGGGTTTGGCACTTACGTTGGTATAAAAGAAAGTAAACAAGATTGTACTGTTTGTTAGGAATACAAAAACCATGATTCACAGTGGAACATATTGTTTAGTAAAATTACAGACTTGTTAAGTACTTGTGAAAGAGCAACGCAAATCTTGATTATATTCACCTTGATACAATGTTGAGTGGTCTGTGTGAAGGAGTTTCTTTTAATTTCAATTTAAAGTATATAATTTAACAGACTTAAATTTCCTGTTATTAGATTTTGTGAATTAGACTATCTTTGAATAAGGTAAGGTTGGTTGACATCACTCTAGGCGGTGTTTGATAGATCATTAGATCTGTACAGTTTTCTAACAGAGTTTGGATTTGAACATGTTTTTGGTTGTATTTGAAAACTGCTCAAAATAAACTACAACTTGGAAAACGTCAGCTCGACTATCCAAGCAATACATCATTTAAAATGTGTTCTTAGACAAAGGTCACGCATATTCTCATAATTAATGGACATATTAGATAGTAGTAAATCAGTCATTAATTCGACAACACTTAATATAAAAGACTTGTTCTAAACCACATAAAATTATTTAGAAGAATTTGTAAAAATTGAAATTCGAAACAAATATATTTATATAATATATTATATTATATTAATATATATATATATATATATTACTATATGTTTATATATATATATATATATATATATATATATAATAATAATAATAATAATAATAAAAACAGGGATGCTTTGATACCAGATAGTACTGTATTTTTTTTCAGCTTATACCAGTTAAATTATCAATGTAAAAACATGCATCGACTTGCATTTTTCTACTCCACATAATCACAAAACTCAAACCTTTGTCCGTTCTTTGAACTTCTTTTCTCTATCTTCCTTGGAAAGATCACTTTCTCATCCTAAACAAGCCGATAGATTAGTGTCCTAAGGCGCCTTCAGGATTTTTTGCTCTTTATTAGGGTGTTGTTGTCCTTGTATGAAGTGTGCCTCACACATCTGGGGTAATTTCACTCATACTTATCAATTCTCGCAATCACTAATTCTTTCTGTCCGTCGTATTGTTGCGTCATTTCATAGTCAGTATTACAAATTTACAACGGACACTGCTCCTCTGAAATCCGGTCCCATACCTCCTCCTCTGAGGACTTGTGCGACACCTTTCAACAAGTCTCATCCTCTTTGACCCCGGCCTTATAAGCTATGCTCAATCTTCATGTACTCTATGGATAGTCGGAAACATTATTTATTTTTCCAATTTCGTTGACTCGCTCATTTTCAAACGTCGTGTATTGGGCCAAGTCAGACTTTTATTTTTCTCTGTTCTTGATATTTTCCCATTTGGTGTTTCAGTAGGGCCTGGCCTTAGCCGCAGTGGGAATAAATATTATATATATTTTATATTATATTATTATATTTACTATTATTATATATATATATTATATTTATATATATATATATTATATGATACTATATATAAACTTAGCACCAATAGAAATTTTCTACTTCTAAGGAATTTGTTTTATAATATTTAAAATTAGATAATGCTTTTGTTGTCATTTATCTATTGTATTTAATGGAGTATGGCTGTAAAGGACCCATATTCAACTATTATGTGGATTAAAACTTAGAGTATGATAAATTAAGTCCTTATCATCATAAATACATGTAAATAAATATTAAAGAGAAGAGATTCCAGATGAAATTAAGTGCAACATTCAGTAAAAAAGAAAATGTAAATGTCATTAAACGCAAGTTAAGTATCAATATTGTGGGAATGTAGGTGGTTGTGTAAGTAATACTTCAAGGCAAGTTAGAGTAAAGTAACAAAGTTGATAAAAAACGTGCTTACTTCCTTGGTTCCAGGTTAGCCGTCGAGGGAGTAGGACCTATGTGTATGATTTTGCTATCCAATGGTTTATCATACATTGGTGTCAATAATATGAAGATGATTACGCTGTACAGTATTAACCCAAACCTCTGACTGGCTTTGCTTTCCTTGACCACCGGAGTGACGAGTATACGGAAAGAGCTACAGGAACATTGATAAACAGTGCTGCAAAATACTTAGAAGAACGGAAATTAAAACGGTTTAAGATTTTTTTAAATTTTTAACTGCTCGATAGGCTATACGTTTTATGTAGTGTGTTTTTTTTTAGCTGGCGATGGGTACTTGCTACTGAAGTCGACTCAATAGAAGTAAATTGATGTCAAACTTTCTAGTCCCTTTATACGTAAATGGGGTACCTTGGCTACCAACGAAACATCTTTCAATACGTAAAGTAAATGATGTAAACTTTATATCCTTTATATAAGAAATCCACCTATAGATCACAATGACTGTGAGGGCCCCTCAACCTGTTGTTTCTCGTCATTGTTAGGTTCATCCCTTGGGCCAGGCCCCACAAACTCTCAAAACTCCACCTTTACTCCTATCATGCACCTTTCTTCTCGCCTCTACCACACTCGCATTCCTTTTCTTAAGACGATTCCCTTTGCTGAGATTCAATACACCTTTTTCTATTGGTCTAACCGAGCGGATTGTCCAGCACCCACCCACTATATATCCGCTAACAATACATCATTAGTCAACATTTAGGTAAGTATATTATATTATTATATATTTATATTATAATGATATAATTTTATATTATATATATATATATATATATATAATATTATTATTTTATTATATATATTTACTATATATATATATCTATGATAATATATAGAGAGAGAGAGAGAGAGAGAGAGAAAAAAAAAGAGAGTCTTTTCTCTCTTTCTCAAGGATCCAAGTTTGTCCCCTTGCAAGAGTGAGAGGTCTAAGCTCGTATCCAGCTACCATCTAAAAATTCCTAAATTAGTAGGAGATATTTAATCACAGTTTACGGCATAGTGAATTACGCTAATCTCAATACCCACACTCAATAAAAATGACAGCACATAAACAGACCGTCTATTATACAAAAAAAAATTACACTCTCTCATGTTCGTAGCTGGATTCGAAATACGTCCACGATGGCTAGAATTGCGTTGAATCGAATAAGGCTTGCTATCAAGCCTAGATAATCTGCGCATTCTAATTCACTTGGTAAGAAACATGCTTATAACTCGATTTTCCTGACCAATAGTCTACTGGGTATGGTATAATTCCCCCCCCCCCCCAGAAATAGATGGGCAGGAGGTTCGGTGGGCAATAATATATATATATATATATATATTATTATATATTATAGCAATTTATATTTATTACTATATATATAATATATATATATATAATTATCTATATATATATATAACTATATATTAATTAGTATATATGAGTATATGCGAAATGTGTACAATGCATCCCTTTTTATTAATATTACATTAGATTGTATAATATATATATAGTATTATATATATCGATATATATATATTATTTATTTATATATATATATATATATATATATGATTATATTATATTAGGAGGGTGGGGGGGTGGGTGGGGGGGGGTATATAATAGTTTATATAAATTACATTTAACGATAGACAACAAAATTATATTTATAGAAAAACGAAACATGGAAGTAGCACCAGAAAAATAATCAATGTTTTAGGTCAACAAATTCCTGTATCATCCATTACAAAAAGGAAAATACGCTTAATAATTAAAAAAAAAAGATTAAAAATTTAATGATATTTATAAAATGTTTTTTAAAAAGTAAGGAGCTTAATTAAGAAAAAAATTTAAAAGGTATTCCTACCTAATTTGAAGCATAAAGGGTTGTAGGTAAACCATGAAAGGTTAAGAATGATATGATCAGGTACTAAATACTTATGGCTATTCTGCCTACCAAGGAAATAATGCCTTCATTTGCTTACTGAAGAACAGAGTTCAAAAAAGTTGAAGTCATAAATAAAATGAAGATCCCGATGACGAAACGTATTCAAAAACTAAGTTTTAGACAATTTTCATAATTAAGCATCCTGAGAAATTATATAAAGCCAATTTATAAATAAAAATAACAAAATAATATGGACTTGATAAAAACAAAGGAGGTAAAGGAAATGTAACGGCTCTTATATATATATTTTTATATATATTATTATTATATACCTCATATAATCCTAAAACCTATTTATCAAGAACACACACGACAGTGATAAAGGAGGGCCAGCCAGTTTCCACAAAAATTTCGGAGTAAACGATCAACGAACGCAACGCGACGATTATGTTATAGTTTTTTATTTTATATATATTATTAATTTTTAATATTAATATTTAATTATAATAATATATATATATATTATTATTATATGCGAGGGAGAAAGAAAAAGGTTGTGCGTGCTTAAGGACAACTAAACGGGTTTATATAACTAATTTATATATATATATAATATATATATATATATTATAATATATAGAGATATATATATAGTATATATATAAGTATATATATATAGTATATTAGTAATATTATATATATAATTTATATATATATATATATAATTAATTATACTATAATTTTTCTTATTTATACTGCCTTCTAGTTGTCCAAGAATGGGAGTAAGGTCCGTAACGAGCATCGGAAAAAGAAAGAAGTGGAGAAATAATTTCAGAAATAACGGCCCAGCCTTACCGCACCCTCAGTACCATTAATTAGTGAGACTCATACGCCGTCGAATCAACCTTAAAGCTGCATTGGGACCGACGGAATGGACCTCTATGGTAAGATCGTCAAGGTAAGGGTTTATCCCTATGGGACCCAGGTGGCGCACCATTTACCCTACAATCCCCGATTCACTCCGTCTAATCACCTTTCTTCTGGCGCATACCAACTCGATTTTCTCCTTCACATGTTGTTACTGACTCATCCAATTTTTGCTTCGGTCTGAGCCCGTCGGTCCCCACTCGCCACTATACAATCGCTTAACCAACGATCATCTTTTCTTTCCATATGACCAAACTATTCAATACTTTCATTTATTTCCATTTACCCTTTTTAGTCAACTACTGATTATTATTGTCATTATCATTTTATCAATCTTTTAATATTGATATCCATAATCGATTTAACAATAATATATATATATAATATATATATATTATATATATTTATCTATAATATATATTTATATATATATATATATTTATATTATATATATATATTATTATAGTTATTATATATTATAATTTATAATATATTATATAATGGTGAAAACATATTTTACGTATTCAAGCTCTTTGCACATAAAGTAGGATGAGACCAAATATAGCACTAGAAATGCTATTCGGCAGAAAAATATAATACAAATTACTATTCGGAAACCAAGAGATTTGAAGTGCTACACAAGCAACTATAAAAGTTAATGCTTAAAAAAAACAAAAAACGAATTAAGAATATATATAGACGAGATGTACAAAGGCTGTTAGTTTTTAATTTTCCACTAAGTCTTCAGAAATACGAGTATTGTAAGTACTCAATTTAAGAAAATTAAGTTAAGTTAATGCTTTTGATTAATAATCCCGACTTGCAAAGCAAAAAATGGAGGCCAGGCCTTTGAGTACTCAGCAATTATGGGATGAGAAAACCGGGTGCTTTAAACTACGCTTGAGCGTTTTTTGTAGGCGGACGTGGATGGACTAGGGTTAGAGCAATCCGGTTATTGTTAACACTGCGACGCGGTGTCCAATGTTCGAAATGTCTAAATGTATTTTTAAGTTTTACCTTCGTCTAATAATTTTGTTAAAGTAGTGAATATCTTACACTAGCCATAATTATTCGAACATAAAAAAGATGAAGTAGTTTATTTGCCAAAAAAGAACGGGGAACAGCAATTGCACGTTGAGTGTGTAATGGATAACCAGAATTTCTTATTTTCTAATCAAGAAGGGCTAAACTTAGGAAGAGAGAAGTAAGCAAAAGAAGACGTGGCTTATAAAATGTTGGAACAAAAGATTACCAAGACACTTTTTTTTTCAAACAAGGAAACACATCAGGTTATCAAAATTTTCATCTAGTACAAAGAAAATCTGTCCAAATATTTTGCTACTCATTTATCAACTTTACAATATTATCCATATTGTTCCGTTGCTGTTGAGATATTAAAATAATTTAATTTTTTTCTCAATCAGTTCAGTTTTCAGCTATAAATTTATTAGAAACTTTACGAACCTTTTTTCTAAAACGAAATAGAAGTAAGAAGTAAAAATTCGGTTCTAAAGCTTTCGATCTTAACCCTTGTCTTTTATTTCATGCGGTCTACTTTATTCGGTAAACATTTTCGATACTCCCAAATAATAATAATAATAATATATTAAATATATCACACATAACATATATATTATATATATATATATATATATATATATATATATATATATATATATATATATATACTATATATAATATTATATTATATATCGTATATATATATATATATCGTATAAATAAAGATGCATAACATTTTTGCATCATTTCACATTTTGTTTTAAATAGTTCAATAAATATCTATTACAATTTTGAGTAAACTTAAAAAATAAATATAATCACACAAAAACAGTTCCTAAAGCATTTGAAAATATTATTTAATTTTTAACTAAATACTTTAATATTAACTTGCGTCAAACTTCCAAAGTTGGCTCAAAAACTCCTCTTGTGATTCTTTAAGGGTTACACCAAGGGTGGTGATGTGGTTGAAATAGAAAGTTAATTCACTCATTACCACCCTAACGTTAAAAAGAAAAAAGAAAAGTGAATTAATAGCAATTTATAGACAGACTTTCGACTTTTTTTTCTTTCTACTTATATTAATCACGGCATGGTATATTCCAAATCTAAGGCTATTTATTCATTTATTCTCACGTGGTGAATTTTTTTTTTAAAACTTATATTCAATTTTCTTGAACATTCGTTTCAATTTTATATCACATATCCTAATCCATTATTCAATCAAACGGAGAATTCTCTTTCCACTTTCCCAAAAGGCTTTTTCAATATATCTAAACAGAATAGTTTTAAAAGGCACAAATTCAGCTCGAAGTAATTATTTTTCAAACTCAGGTTAAATTTTATTCCCCCCTTTCCCGTCTCGAACATTTTTATAGCGCTTAATATCTAAGCACCCTACTTTAGTTTATTTTTAAGATATTAATTATCCTATGACCTATGATATAAAATAGCTAAATATTCTACACTTATGCATATTAATAAATTACCGGTATTCTTCCAATGGGCTATTTCTAAAATCTATATTGTCCTTCTTTAAGATGGTGAATCTAGTAATTTTGTTCACTTATAAATTTGATAATTCTGCATATTGTGTCATTTACCCTTGCAGTTTGTGCATTCACTTAGTATATAGAGGTGCATTCACGTATTCGACCTTTCTTGAAATAATTGATTATAATAATTAAACATTCATTAACTCGAGGGTCAATTATCTGAAATTATCTACTGAACCTGTTCCTAGAATATAAATAATTACCAGCGCGCAAATTAAATAAAAATAAAAAGTTTTATCAAAGCAAGGTGCAAATTTACATTAGACCAAATAAAATTAAATGCGACGAAAAAATTCTATCAATTCAAAGTAACATAAAAACATAATTCGACGGCTGAACAGAGGAAGGGTAAAGTGACATTTTTGGTAAGCCATCTTTTTAAAAAATATCTCCACTGTAAAGTTACTAAGTTATTATATATTTATGTTTGAAACGCTAAAACTCATAAAAGACAATTTAATAGCTTTACAGAAGAGATATTTAAAGAAAAAAAAGCATTTTCCAAAAATGTCTTGTGCTTTTCTTCCGTTCAGCCGTCAAATAAAATTATCTCTTACCAGCATTGAGGTCCGACTGGAGATACTCCAAGACGTTTTAAATGAAATTTCCTTTTGAAACTAATTCTTCTTTGTCTTTCCGCTTTGACCTTCCCTTACAGCTTAAATCAAGCGCTCATTCAGACTTTGTTGGAAAAGGGAGATCTCTCTCTACCCTCTAACAATCGTTCTATCCACCTTAACCTCCGTTCTTTCAAAGGTTTTCGAATATCTTTAACAGGAAGAGTTTGGAACCTCTCATTTCTCTTAATCTTATCTCATATCAAAAATATTTTTTTTTGCATCTTTCTTATAATGTAAAGTACGGTACAGATTAAGATAAAACTTATCTGATAGAATACATGAATAAAGCAAACCACCTCTCTCGTGGTAAAATTTCTAACAATAGGGGGGTCATTCATTATTTTGTTTTAAAAGTTTTTTTTAGTTAGAAGTTTTAATTGGATTATTTTCAATCGAATCATTAGGAAACGTAGCCTCCATAACACCAAAGGCTTTTTACTATTGATCGCTCATAAATGTGAAAATTTCTTTTCTATAGCTTCACAGTGATCTTCATATTCTCTTGTTAACTAAAAAACCTAGGGAAGTTTCTATAATTTAAAATGTTTTCATATTAATATATAAAGAATATATAATATAATATAATTATAATATAATAGAATTTAACAAATAGGCCTTTTATAATACTATGTATATATGGATGATAGAGGAATGAAGATAAGACATATTCTCCAAGGTTTTGATATAAAACAAATTCGGTAACTAAAATAATACCTTTGAAAACTTAACCAAATAAAAAAATTGGAAGATTATAGAAATATATATTTTTAAAAAAAATTACAGTATTAAAACAAAACAAACTACCCAGGCAACAAAGACGAGATGACCAGAAACGAGAGAAAAAACGAAGCACAAGAAGGCAAGAGTGGCCAGCAGCCGATGCGTGGGGAGGCGGTGGGGCATGACGGGCACAATATTATTTAATTAGTTAATTAACAAATAAGATAATAAATTTAAAGAAAAGGCTGGGTAATGCGTTAGAGCACGCTTATAAAATTTTGTATACACTTGAAACGGCGTAACATAACCAATATATTATTAAATAAAAAAATAGTTTATAATTTAATAAAATAAATATAGTTTAAGAACTGGTCGATAGCTCTAGGTGCTCAGGGGGGACTAAGCCCCCCTCCGGGATGTCTTCGAACCCCCTCGCTTCGGTGGTCTGTTAGGGTTGGGTGTTCCACCATCCCTCGTCGTATGAAACATCCCCCTTTCGTCGCTCCTATGCTCGAGCCCCTAAATAAGGGGGTAAACTCTTTTTTAGGGGCTCGACCGAGCCCCATATGGCATAGGATACATATATAATATAAATGTGATCCGAGAACTGTCGATATGAGAGGGATGTAAATTGAAAAAGAATAAGAAAAGAAAATCTAGAGCAGAAAAAATTCTCAGGAGGAAAAATTGAAAGATGGAAAAGTTATCACAAAAGCTTAGTTGGTCTCAGGATCGAAAATGAAATGTTTGACAGTGTCCCTGGACCAAATATTATGAAACAAAAATTAACAAATTAATAAATTTTACACAAAGATTATAGTGAAAGAAACATCATTTTATATTCGATAATTTAGTGTGCAGCTGCAAATTCAACATCGTTGACTTTTTAATATGTAAACTTTGTCTGAATGAGAATTTCAAAATCATCATGGAATTATGCTAGAGAAATGTGGATTAAAGCAACTTACATCATTGGATGAAATATTGAATATCGGCGCAGTCGGCTGTATGAAGATTCTTCGCATAGTTAAGGAAAGAGTAGATCAACAAACCAGAAAATAGCGTCGTCAGCCAGCGGTGAAGAGAGCACTCCCAACGTAACGCAGAGAGATCCAAGTTCGTCACTGGTAACGGGCCTATAGCTGAGGTGTAGCTGTCATTCTGACTCCAGTCATGCTCAATCTTAAAAGAAATTGAAGACCACACCCCCTCCTAATTAGGCTCGCCCGTAAGAGTAGGGTATATAACTGTAAAAAAAAAGAAATTATAATATATATATTATATAATATATATAGAATTATTTATATATAGATTATTAATATATATATATATATTCTATAATATATATATAAAATATAAATATTACTATATATATTATATCGTATATAATATTAATATATTATATATTATATATATAATAGGTATATCATTCGATACTTTTTACTTAATATATTTTATTTTTAATTTATCACCTCAATATCAGTTTTCGATGTTAATAATTTTAGAAAACTACGAACTAAAATTTATAAAAAAAATTAATAAAATATGACCTAAAAATACGGTAGCTACAAGAAAAACTAAAGACATTCGTGGACAGGTATAAGAAAAATTTTCGAAAAAATTGGCAAAAATTTTTTTAATTTTTTATATGGCTGCTATTGTTATTTTTTTGTCTAACAACACATACTATAAGCACTTATAAACACTATATACATTGTACATTCCGCATAAGAAATATGTTCTAAAAATGCATAAATTTTTTGATGATTTTTGGAGTATATTATTTTTTTTCTTACCTCTCAAAAACTACGATAGCTACAAGAAAATTTATAACATATTGAATCAGCTAAGAAAATGTTTAAAAATGTAAAAAAAAAAATATTTAAATTTTGGAATTCATTTTTTTTCTCGAAAACTAACATAGCTACAAGAAAACTAATAACATTCGGAATCAGACGAAAGTATATTGTCTAAAAAAGCAAAAAATTTTTTTTTATTTTGGGGGTCTATTTATCTTTTTTCTCGAATAAACTACGATAGTACAAGAAAACTAATAAACATTCGTGGAATCAGCGTTAGAAAATGTTCAAAATATGAAAATTTTGTTTTTGGAATTTTTTATCTTATTTATTTTTATTTCTACGAAAATGAAGACCACTCAGTCAACATCATTGTTTCCCATTTTAAAACAAATTTCTACGATTCCAAAAAGGTTATTACTTTTTTTGTAGCGTAGTTAGAAAAAAAAATAACAACAAAAAATATCAAAAATTTTTTTCCATTTAGAACAAAATTCTTACCTGATTCCACAATGTATTATTATTGTATGGGCCTATCGTAGTGTACGAAGTTTTTAGCACTTAGACTGACTCATATATAGTTATGTTCGTTTCGTTGTTCGTACTAGACCGTTCCGCGTTCGTATGTTGAAATATAATATAAGTCGAAGGTAAGTGAAAATTGCCGCAAAATATTCGACTTAAAATTGTTTTCGGAAATATTTTCTCTGTGATTTTTTAGATTTTCACACTTAACCGACTATACAAGTTCCTATCGACGTCACTAATATAGTGATAGAAGTGATAGTTTAATGACCTATAAAAAGTTGCGCGAATCAAGTTAGATCGTTTTCTCATTCCTTCGAAACGCTCTATAAGCTAGTGTCGCCTTACGGGAAATCGCAAAAGCGGGCGGAACAGCTTTCAAATCCACTCTTTAGCGTATCAATCGCTTCAACTCGACTATAGAGTCTCAACGGAAACTATATAAGTCAACGGTTAAGTGTGAAAATCTCTAAAATCACAAAGAAATGACGATGCCATAATAATTTCTGATTCTAATTTTTCGAGTTTGCAATATAGACTGTCGAACTATATCGTCCCGAGGCATGAGGGGCGTCAATCTTATATGACGCATATGGGTTACCATAGTATATCGAAAACATGATACTACAAAAACTGGCGAATAACATTCGTGGAATCAGCTAAGAAAAATTCTAAAAATGAAAAAAAAAAATTAAATTTTTGGGATATTTTATTTATTTTTCTCGAAAAACTAATCTGAAGAAAACTAATAACATTCGTGAATCAGCGTAAGAAAATTTACATTTTCTATAAATGGCAAAAAAATTTTTCGTTTTGGGCTATTTTATTTTTTCTCAAAAACTACAGTAGCTACAAGAAAACAATAATAACTTCGTGGAATAACTAAAAAACTGTAATGTGAAAAATGCCAAAATAATTTTTTGATTTTTGGGCGTCACCTATTTATTTTAATTCTCGAAAACATACATGATAGCTTGTGGCGGGGATAAACAAAAACTAAAACAATTCGTGATTCAGCGTAAGAAAATTAGTTCAAAAATGGCAAAAAAATTTTGATTTTTTGGGGGCTATTTTTTTTTTCTCAAAAGAACTCACGATACAGGTAAACAAGAAAATAATAACATTCGAGAACAACGTAAAACGATCAAAAATATGAAAAAAATTTTGAATTTTTTGGTATTTATTTTTTTTCTCGAAAACTCACAGTAGATACAAGAAACTATAAATGTGGAATCAGCAGTAATAAAATCATTTTCTGAACATGCAAAAAAATTTGTGGAGTCTTTTTGGGGCTATAATTTGTTTTCATCGAACAGAGTCGATAGTTCACAGAGAAAACTTACAAACATCGTGGATCAAGCGTATGAAAAATGTTCTAAAATGGAAAAAAATAATTTGATTTTTTTTCTGGATATATTATTTTTTTTCTCGAAAAACTACGATAGCTACAAGAAAACAATAACATTCGTGGAATCAGCGTTAGAAAATTTCACCTAAAAATAGTGCAAAATTTTTTTTGATTGGGGGTATTATATTTTTTTACCCAAACAGGAAAACTTTATATTGTGTTTAATATACAAACTGCAATTGAGTCTAAGAAATTTCATTTTCCCAAAGGTCAAAATTTCAAATTTTGATTCTTTTTTTTTCTCCCATTTTATGTATTTATAACAAACTATACATTCGATGAACAGCGTAAGAAAATTGTCTAAAAAAGCAAAAAATATTTTGATTTTTTGGGATTTATTATTATTTATTTATCGAAAAAACTACGATAACTACAAGAAAGACTCAATAACATTCGGAATCAGCTGTAAGATATTGTTCTAAAATATGAAAATGTTTGATTAAGGTGATCAATTTATATTTATAATCATGAAAAACCCCATTAAATAAATGTGTTGCTCAATTTAAAACAAACTTCTTCCGCTGATTCCAAAAAGGCTAGTATTTTGTAGCTATCGGTTTTCGAGAATAAAAAAATAAAGAACAATCAAAGAAAAATTCAAAAAATTTTATTCCAATCTATTAGAAACAAAATTAATCTTACGCTGATCCACGAATTATAGTTTTCTGTACTATCGTAAGTTTCAGTTTTTGCACTTAGACCTGCCGACTTATATCTCTGCACCGTTCCTTGTGTTTGTTGATACTAACATATAGCCTCCTTCGGGGAATCCAAAAGCTCTTATTGCTGAGCGTTTCAAGTGCACTTTTTAGTGTATAAACTCGACTTCAACTCGATGCTTATATGACTGTTCACGGAACTAATATGTCAAAGCATATTACCTATAGTGTGATATGACTAATATATATAAATTATATAGTATAATATCAGTATATATACATATAATATATATATATATATAAACTATATTATATTATATATAATATATATTATTAATTTATATATATATAAATATATATTACTATATAATATAATAGTATATATTACCAAAAAATATATATATAATAATATACAATATAATTACCAATAGGTATTATATATATATATTTAACACAGCTTACGTTTTACATCACATCAATTTATTTAATTTTTTTTAATTATCACCCTTTCATTCATTTCTATGTTAATATAATTTTAGATAACCTAAACTAAATGATTTTTTAAAAAATAAATAAATAAATAACTACAAAAAACTACGATTACTACAAAGAAAGACTAAATCCGATGAACATTATAATAGGCTACTAAATATAGCGAAAAAAATTTTTATTTTTTTGGTATTTTATTTTTTCTCGCAAAAAACACGAGAGTATCCGAAGAAACTTCCACATAACATCGTGGAATCAGCTAAGAAAATGTTTAAAAATGCGCAAAAAAATTTTGAATTTTTTGTGGGGTTGGGATATTTTTTTTTCTCAAAAACTTTACATAGTACAGCAAAATAAAAATTATAATATCAGCGATAAGAAAATATTTTCTTAAAATCAAACAAAACAAAAAAAAAAAAAAAAAAAAAAAATATGTAAAAGAAAAAATAACCTTCAAATTTTTTGGCAGATATTTATATTATTTATCTAACAAAAACGAATAGCTCACAAGAAACTTTACATTGTGGAATAGGAAGAAAATTGTTCAAAAATGGCAAAATTATTTTTTATTTTTAGGCACAATTCTTATTATTTTCTCGAAAAATACGATAGCTACAAGAAAACTAAATAACATTAGTTATAGAATCAGCGTAAGAAATTTCTGAAAATATGAAAAATTACGTTTTTGAAGTTTTATATATTATTTTGTATTTTCTCGGAAATATCGATAGTCTACAGAATGCAATAATGCACACATTTTAAAACAAATTCTTACGCTGATTCCCAAAAGGTATTCATTTTTTTAGCTATCGTAGTTTCGAGAAAAAAAGATAACCAACCAAAAAAATCAAAAAATTTTTTTTCCCATTTTTAGAACAAATATCTTACGCTGATTCCCCGAATGTTATAATTTTCTTGATGACTATACGAGTTTCGAGTTTTCACACTAGTCACCTCGACTTATATCTCGAACCGTTTCGTACGTTGGTTGTTGACAAAATAGGTCGCACTTTACGAAACGCAAAGCGGTAATTATGGTTTTTGACGCTTTCAAATCCACTTTTAGTGTATAATATCTTCGCTTTCAACTTAATATAGTATCGTTTCAACTGTGAACTAATAACTGCAAAGTCTAAGTGTGAAAATCTAAAAAATCCAAAGAAACTATTCCCCCGATAGATATCCTGTTCTTTCACATTTTTTTGTCGAATTTGCACATAGACCTTCGACTTATATTAGTCTCCGAATGGTCACTATATACTCAGAGTGTGTGTTTAAAGATACATGCATGTAACTAGACAACTACAAGCAAAATACTAATAAATTTCGTGGAATCAGCGTAAGAAAATTTTTTCTTAAAAATGCAAAAAAAAATTTTTATTTTTTGGGGCTCAAATTTTATTTTTTTTCGTTTTCTCAAAAATACGAAAGGTACAAGGAAACTAATAACCATTTCGAACGACTTCAAACGTAAGAAAAATCTTGTTTTCAAAAGAATTGGTAAAAAGAGGATTTTTGTGATTTTTGATTTTTCGAGAGTATTTTATTTATAATTTACATCGAAACACTCAGAACAATAGCGTCAAGAAAAACTTGAATAAACATCGTGAATCAGGTAAGAAAATTTCTAAAAGTGCAAAAACAATTTTTGGTTTGCTATTATATTTGCGTCCAAAGACTACGTAGGGTACGAAGGAAACTAAAACATTCGTGGAATCAAGCGTAAAGATACTTTCCGGAAAATGGCAAAGAAAAATTTGAAATTTTGGGCGGATTTTTCTTTTTTCTCGAAAATACTTACGATAGCTACAAAACACTTAATAACATCTGGGAATCAGCGAAAATAATATTGTTACTAAAATGGACAAGAAATTTTTGTTTTTGTTCTATTTATTTTTTTCTCTGGAAAAACTGACGATTAGCTACACAAGATAAACTCAATAACATCGTGAATCAGCGTAAGAATATTGTTCTAAAATGGCAAAAAATTTTTTGATTTTTTGCGTATTTGTTTTATTTTTTCGTCATAATATCTGATACGATGACACAAAGAAAACTATATAACATCGTGGACATACTGTGTAACAAAATTTGAACACAGTGAAAAAAAAAAAATTTTTATTTTTTTTGATATTTATATTTTTTTCTCGAAAAAAAAAAAGAGAACAACAAGAAAAAACTAATAACATCGTGGAATCGGACGTAAGATATTGATTCTTGAAAACTGGCAAAAATTTTTTTATTTTTTGGGCTATTTATTTTTTTCTCCGAAAACTACGATAGCTCACAACGGCAACTATTGTACCATTTTAAAACCCAAATTTAACTTACGCTGATTCCAAAAAAGATAAAATTGTTGATATTTTTTTTTTAGCATACGAGTTTCGGAGGAAAAAAAAATAAACTAACCAAAATAAAAAAAAAATTTTTTTCATTAGTTGTATACAAATATTTACGCGATTCCACAATGTATTATTTCTTGCTAGCTATCGTGTTCGACGTTTTTGCAAACTATAACCTTGTATCACTTATTATAGTATGTTTTAGTTCGTAGTGTGTCAGTTGACCGTTCGTTCGTTTGTTTAGTTTGTATACTATATAAGTCGAATAAGAGTCTACTGAAATCCGAAAAATAATTATGACCTAAAATTTTGACAATATTATATTTCACTACTGTGATTTTAGATTTTCCACACTTGACCTATCAAGCTGATTGATCTTTTATCAGAATTCCAGTTGATACTGATACGTATTGGGTGAAGTGATAGTTTACCTTAAAAGGTGTTGCTGCGATCAAGTTAGATCGTTTTTCGTTTCCCAGCTACATACTATCCTAACATATTATATGTACGCCTTACGTGTAGGAATCGCACAAACCCGCTGGACTCAATTGTTTCACCATATAACCATTTTCTTAAAGCTCAGACCACGTAAACCGATTATGACGCGATTATAGCAGCCGTTCGGAAACTAAATATAAGCGAAGTTAACGTGTAAAAGAATCTAAAAAAATCACAAAAGAAAAATCACTACACTCACAACACCCAACATCTCACACTCTCAATATTTTCAAATACGAAAAAATCTACTACCGCAACACTTAGAACAAACATCTCAACCTACACATCAAGACTCAACAAAAATATAACAAGCTTTTTCTTAGGTCTTGAAAATCCGATCACAATAAAGACAAACGTACACACACACCAACACCACCAACACACACACACCACCATTGAAACGACAATCAAACAAACACACTCCACACAACACAAAAATCAGCATAAAGACCAACAACTACAAGCCAGAAACATCAAACTAAAACTATATCAACACTAAGACCCACCATCAAGACACCTACGTTCAAAACTAATAGAAAAAAATGGTACAGCACGAATATCAAAAATATTCACATAACTATATAAATAACATATAACCACCTTACAACAATTCATAATATCTCTGGAACACAAACTAACACACACCTAAAGACATACAAAGACAAACCCACAACCTATACAAGTACCACCACCAACAAAACACCCCGCGAATCAGCGTAAGAAAAATTTTCGAAAAGGCAAAAAAATTTTTTGATTTTTTATTGACATTTATTTTTTTCTCAAAAAACTCAATATTTCGTGCATATTCAACTATGTCGTGAAATCACGTAAGAAAATGTTCTAAAAAATGGCAAAAAAATTTTTTATGATTTTTGGGTATTTAATTTATTTCTCGCAAACACGATTATCTACAAGATAAACTAATAACATTCGGAATCGGCTAAGATAAACTACATTCGACAAAAATGAAAAAAAAAATGATTATATTTATATGTGATTTTATATTGCCCATGACTAACGATAGCACAAGATAAAACAAATAACATAGTGAATCAAGTCTAAAGAATTTTCAAAAAATGGCAAAAAAATTATTTTATTCATGGGTTATTTTATTTTTCTCGAATTCCAAGGTGAATATAAGAGCCCTTATTGTCCCGTCCAGATCAAGCGTAAGAAAATTGCTTCTAAAAAGTATCAAAAATCTTTTTTGATATTTTGCATGAATTTTTATTTCTCAAAAAACTACGAATCAAGGTAACAAGAATCACTCAATTAACATTCGTGAATAAACGTAAAAAGACACAATTTCAAAAAATATGGTGTTAAAAAAATATTTGAATTGTTTTGCTTTATTTATTTTTTCTTCTCGAAGAAACCTTAAGACACCATAGATAGCTAACAAGAAAACTAATATATAAACATTCGTAGGAATCAGCTAGATAATTTTCTAAGTGCAAATAAAAATTTTGTTTTTGGGCTATTATTTTTTTCTCCAAAAAGCTACATAATAACAAGACAATATCTAAATAAATTCTGTGTAATAATAAATAACAATGTTCTAATAAATGAAAAAAAAATTTGAATTTTTTTTATGAGCGTCTTTGTTTTTTTTATCGAGAGAATTACGAAATAGGAGAATAAAACTTAATAACATTGTGAATAGCTGTTGAATAATTTTATAAAATGCAAAAATAACTTTATTGATTTTTTGGGGTATTTTATTATTTTACTCAAAAACTTACAGATACTACAAGAAAAACTAAATTGACTATATATAACATTTACGAATAGAATCAGCGTAAGAAAATTGTTCTAAAAATGGAAATAAGATAAATTTTTTAAATTTTTTTGGATATTATTTTGTGCTCTAAAACTAACGGATACGAATACTAGCAAAGAAAACTAATACACATTCGTGGAATCAGCGTAATATAATTGTTGCCGTATAGAGCAAAATTTTTTTAATTTTTTGTTATTTATATTTTTTTCTCGAAAAACACAGATAGCTACAAGAAAACTTGATATAACATTCGGTTTGGAAATCAGCGTAAGAAAATTGTTCTGAATATAATAAATTTATTAAAATTATTTTTGTGTTATTATTTTTAATTCTCGATTAAATACGATAGCTACACAGAAACTTATTGTTCTCCATTTTAAAACAAATTTCTTACGCTATTCCAAAGTTATTATTTTTTTGTAAAGCCTATCGTGTTTTCAGAAAAAAACCAAAACTAAAAAAAATCAAAAAATATTTATTACCATTTATGCTAAGAAACAAAGCAACGTACGCATATTCGCGAAAAACGCAAATTGTAGTATAGTTATCTAACGTTAGAGCATCGTTCCAGCTTTCAGTTTGCACTTAGACCTCTCATTATATAGATGTTTGATAATATTCTTATTCTCGTTTGTTCGTCTCTACCGTCGTTCATTGTTTGTTAAACTAATATAAGTCGAAGGTCTCTCAAATTTCGACAAAATATTTCGACTTAAAATTTTTTGAGAAAATATTTCTCTGTAGATTTTATTTTCACACTTAGACTAAATTGACTATATTATCGTTCCCGTTCCGTACGTCCACTATATTGGGGTTGAATTGATATATACTAAAAGTTTGCGCGATCACAAGTTAAGTCGTTTATCGTATTCCATCATCGAAACTCATATAGATATATAGTGTCCCTACGGATTCGCAAACGTAATATTGTAATCACCTGAACGCTTTTAAATCCACTTTTTAGCTGTATCATCGCTTCAACTCTATTAATAGTGACGTTCAACGGAACTAGTAAAAAGTCAAAGGTCTAAGGTGTGAAAATCTCTAAAATCACAAAGAATATAAGAATTCCGCACAACAATAATGAAGTATTATATCAGATTATATTATTTCAGAATATTTCACCTAGACCTACTAACCCGATTAAATTACTACCGAGTTATGGCGCTATAAAATACTACTATTATAGATTCGTTCTATGGTAAAATAAACAGAAAAAAAAACGTTATCTACGAAAAAACTCACGATAGCTTACAAGAAAAAACTAAAATAAAAATCCCTCCTTAGAAGAAAATTGTTCTACAAATGAAAAAAAAAATTTTGATAAATTATAGAGATATTTATTTTTTTACTCGAAAACTACATAGCTACAGGGAAAAAACTAATAACATTCGATGAATCAGACGTAAGGGGGGTGGTATGTTCTACAAAATCGGCAAAAAATATTTTTGATTTTGGCTATTTTATTTTTTTTCTCAAAAACAAGATTTCTACAATAAAACAGAAAAAATAACATCGTAGGAATCAAGACAGCTTATAAAGCTTATTACAGGAATGTTGCTAAAAAAAAATTATTTGAGGTTTTTGGTACTTTTAATTATTTCCAAAACTAGACTACTACATAAAAAACTGACAATATAACATCCGTGAATCAGCCGTAAATATAACACGTTCATAATAATGGCAAAAATTCATTTAATTTTTTGGCATTTATTTTTTCTCAAAAACGTACTTCAAGTCCGGATGTAGACAAAAATCAATAACATTGTGAATTATGCTCTGGGCATTCATATAAAAATAAAAAAAAAACTTTTAAATATTTATGGATATTTATTTTATTTTACTCAAAAACCTAACGATATATCCTACAACGAATAACTCCAAATATACATACCGCATGGACTCAGCCGTAAGAAAAATCGTTCAGAGAAATGATGCACATAAAATATTGTAAGGTTGTTTTTTTGGGCTATTTATTTTTCTAAAACATACGATAGCACAAGACAAATACACAAATAACGTGAACACTCAGCGTTATATGAAATATCTCAAAAAATGGAAAAAAAAAAAATTGATATTTTTTGGTTATTTTATTTTTTTATGCGAAAAAAGATGATTCGCACATTTTATACTTAGAATTTGGACTTGGATGTTGAACTACCTGTGGCTAATAATATGCAATAAAAAATTCTTTATTTTTAGGGGTGTATATTTTTTTCTCAAAAACGACGATAGCGACAAGTAAAACGAAAATAATTACCCAATTCAGTCATAATAAGAAATTTGTTCTTAAAAATGTAAATATAAAAAAAATTTTTTAATTTTGTAGATAGGGTATTTTTTTCTCGGAGAAACAACGAGAAATTAAAACAACAGAAAACTATATAATAACATCATTCAAACAGTTGAGAATAATGTCTATAAATAAATTTCGACCAAAAGTTTTTTTTTGATTTATTTTTGGCTTATTATTATTTCTCGAAAAAATACGATAGCCTACAAGAAAGAACGTATAATAAACATTCGTGACATTAAGTACTAGTAAAATAGATTTCTGAATAAATATAACAATTTGTTTGCGAAATTTGTTTTGGTATTAATTAAAGATGACGGAAATAACATACATTTATTTAAAGAACTACAAGGAAACTATTCTTTTTCCATACATATTAAATAAAATACAAGTTCACATACCCGAGACTACCTCGCAGCCAAAATACAAGCAACAAGGCGTATATTGTTTGTAACATCGTTATCAAGTTATACATAAGAATAGAAAACAACAACATAAGAAATAATACCAACAAAAAACAATTCAAAAATTTGTTCCCCTATTTAGATAAAACAAATCCTATCGTTCGCGATTCCATAATCGAACTATTATTATTTTCTTGGTATAGCCATACGTAGTTTTCGAGTTTTTAGCCACTATACTCTTACACGGATAACTGCTGACCTCGTTCCGTTTTTAGAGTAACTAAAAATATAGGTAGTCGGTCTACGGGAATCGCAAACGACCATGAACCTTCAACTGCCACTTTTACGTTATAAAACTGTCAACCAGACTATAATGACGTTCAGTCTAAAGACACTCTAATATAGTCATAATCGTCTAACAGTGTGAAGATGTTATAGATATAATATAAACAAATATATATAATAAAGAAAACTATAAATAATTCATAAATATGAATATATTAATGGAGTATATATATATATTATAATGATATATAGACTATATTATATATATATATATTAATATTACCAAGATAGTATATTTTTGAATTATCCGTTTTCCATTTCGCATAAGGCAATGTAATAAGTCAATTTTTTATAACCTTTGATTTAATTTATCTTTATTTAGATACCGCCTAATAAATTCAGTTTGCTAACGAGTCTAAATTACAAAAATCTATATCCTAGCAAAGAGACAAAAACTCAACTAGGAAATAATCAATCCTATATTTATCAAAAAAATTAAATATAAATACAACTGAATTTTTCTCTTGGTTTTAACAAGAAAGACTAAAAAAATTCGTTGAATACGATAAGAACAATTTTACTAAAAATGGAATAATTTTTTTTATTTTTTCGGAAATATATTTTAATTTTCTACAAAAACTTCTACTTGAGTCAACAAAAAAAACATGGAACAATCAATCGTGGAATTAGCGTAAGAAAATGTCATCTAAAAAACACATGCAACAAATAATTTTATCATGATTTTTCGAGCTATCCTAAGCATTTTGCACCGAACCTAGATTGTACAAGAAAGACTCTATATAAATAACAGTCATGAATCAGCTTAAGAAAATTGTTCTAAAATGCCAATAAAAATTTTTGATTTTGGCTATTACTAGTTTTGATCCTCGAAAACACTACGACAGCTACAAATGTAGACGTTGCATAACCATTCGTAATAAAAATAAGCCTAAAGAAATATTTTTATACAAAAATGAGCAAAAAATTTTATTTATATGTTCGCAACCGCTATTTTTATTTTTATTCTTCAAATCACAACTACGAATTATCTACATGAGAAACAATTCATAATAACATTCGTGGAGTCAGCGAAAGAAAATTATTCTTAAAATATGCAAAAAACATTCTTTTTTATTATTGACGTAGCTCATTATATTTTTTATCTCACATAAGCTAGAACTTCGAATAGCTACAAAAAAATTAAATAAAATTCGGTCATGAGGATAAAAAATTGATAAAAATGTAATAAAAATAATATTTTGATTTATGGAATATTGGGACAGATTGAATATATTTTCTCACAAAAGCACGTAAATAGGCTAACAAGAAAATTAAATAACAGTCCGTGATAAGACAGCATATAATAATTGTTCTATAAAAATAGCAAAAAAATTTAATTCTGATTTTTTATGGAGCTATCTCTAATTTATTAATATACTATACTTCATAAAATAACTCCTACAAAGACCTACAGAGCAAAAATAACTTCACGTAATAAATTAGACATACGAGGAAATCAGCGATATTATATTTCTGCACTAACCAGTAGCAGAAAATTGTGATTGGAATTTTTGAGTATATTCATGTATATATATCATTTGCCGAAGGTAAACCTAACCATAGCTACAAGTTAAAAGTAGTGAACTAATTGTTATTTTCATTATTTTACAAACAATCAATTATTCATCCTCCACTAATGTTATTAATAATTTATATTATGACGCTAAATATCGAACTATCGCTAGTTAAT
>JABUQX010016044.1:25000-28415 GCA_015478945.1 Trachelipus rathkii | reverse complement strand
CTATTCTAAACAGCATTACTTTATACAATTATAAACAATATAAACAATAAGAGCACTATATGCATTGTGGGTACGGGGTCTAGCCCAAATGGTCGACACGACATCAAAAAAAATTCCCATACAGCAAAGCTGGTACCAAATGGCCAACAGGTCAAATGGTCGACCTGTAAAAAATAAAATCTGGTTATTTATAGTCTCTCTAACGAGCCCAACATAACTTAACCTAACCAAACATAACATATAACATAACTACTAACCTAACCTAACCTAACCTAACCTAACCCCTGTGGCGGGCTGCATAACCTAACCTTAATACAACTTAACCTAACCTAACCCTAATCTAACTCTGCGGCTGGCTGTAGGGAATTTTTTGAATATCGTGTCAACCATTTTGACTTTTGTCGACCTTTTTCCCTGTCGACAATTTGGGCTAGTTCCCCGTACAGCCCGCCGCAGGCATTAGGATATGTCAGCTTAGGTTAAGTTAGGTTAGGCTAGGTTAGGTTAAGTTAAGTTAAGTTAAGTTAAGTTTTGTTAGATTCGTTAGGGAAACCCCTAAATAACCAGATTTTTTTTACAAATGTTGACCAATTGACCTGTCGGTCAATCATTTTCCCTGTCGACCGTTTGGTCCTAGATTCAACGGTAATATATATATATATATATATATATATATATATAGCTATAATATATACTATATATATTATATATTCTTAAACTTTTTCTTAATATATATACATATGTAGTATGTATGTGATTGATACTATATATACCGGTATATATAGTATAATAATATCTTTCTTCTTTATCATATATATATAGCACCAACAACCAACCTTAACCAGCAATAATATATATACATAATAACATCTAACATACTATATATATATATATGTATATAATATATATATATATATATATATATACCATATATGGCTTAATAACTGTATAACTATATCTACTCTTTCTATATCAACAGCCAGCAATAATATATATGTATATGTATATATGTATTTTATACATACATATATAAATACATATATTTATATATATATAACTAATATGTATAACTATGTATATAAATATATATAGATATATATATATATGTAACATAACAATATAACATGTATATATATATATATATATATATATATAATAATATATAATATATATATATATATATATATATACTAACTCTTCTATATATATGTAATATATAATAATAATAATAATAATAACATAATATATATATATATCATAATATGTATATATTCTTTATCTTCCCACGAATCCATACAGGTTGAGGAAGGTGGGTTGTGCAAAGTCACCGGAAACCGAATAATTATGTAGGAGAATATGACCAAAGCCGAAAAGAGAAAGACTCCTCCGCCATGCCTACCTTTCCCTCATACCCTTATGGGTGGGTCCTTCGCCTCCAAAATCCATCATAAAGCTTCACAACACCGGCAGTCACTATGGCATCAAGTCAATGTTAGGGTTCTTCCCTCTGGAGCCAGCCCCGCAACTTCTTCCCTCATATAACCACGTGATTTGCACTCTTGTATACGCAATCCTTTACTTTACCTTCCCGCAAAATTTACATTTCTTTCCTTCCTATACTCCTTTTGAATGACTCAATCACCTTATATATATATATTTTATATATATATATATATATATATACTTTCTTATATATATATATATATATATATATATATATATATTTCCCCCAGTTTTTCTATGTTCCTTTATATAAATGTATATATTAAAATATATATTCTCTTATGTAGTAAAAGATACATTCTGCATAAAAAATCACAAGGAAAATGAAAAAAATTGTGACCAAGCACTTTCAAGTATTATTCTACAATTTCAAGGTGCAACGCCAATATATATATATATGGAGTATACTTAAGTTTCTTTCGACCTATCGATATTTAAGTTTTAAAAATCGATTTTCGATATATGTGTAATCGATTATTACCCAAATGCCGAGGAATCTAAGAATTTTATTTAAGCGTAACTATAACCTTATATATATATATATACTATATCTTATACTATATAATAATAATATAGTATATATATATATATATACTTTACTTATATATATATATATATATACCAACATATATATATATATAACCAACAACCTTACGCTATATGCTCTGCTGTACCATACTATATTATAAAGATGGACTTTATTCAAAGTGTATTATTGGAACCTTTCGATATCTGCTGTATATAAATTTGAAGGCGCATAAAAAATTTTTACTGTGTTTAGTGAGGACGTATTTTTTGTTCCAATTTTTCTGAAAATTATGAATTTATGAAGGATTTATTCTAAATTTGTGAGAATGATTATATCATTAATTCGCAAATGCTGCAACATTTAGTTTGATACTAGATAAAGGTTTGTAGAAAGTGTCACAAAGAATGTAAATTACCAAAGTAGGAGAAAAGTTTAATTTTTGTGTACTAGTAAACATTGTGGCTCAGAAGTATACTGTTTTCCCAAATATTTTTTTCAAATATTAGAATTTATTACACTGATGCACTTTTAATTATGTATTTCTTTTTACATAACAGAAACAGTTTCAAGGGTAGTAACCTATTTAGATGTCCAGTGAACCAGCAGTTATAGATTGGATTAATTTAGTGGTTTATTAACATATATATATATGGCCAGCCTCTAGAAGAGCCACAATCTCTAAAAAAACCACAATAGCTACAGGAAAAGGAATACATTTTTTGGAATCTTGTAAAAATTTTGGTTAGGCAAATGTAAACAAAATAAAAAAATAAAAAAAACATAAAAATTGCTTTTTTTGGGAACTCGAGCCGGCAGGGGACATAGTAATATATATTATTTGTAAAGGTATTACACGGCAATTTAGGGGCTCGAGCCGACGGCGAGAGGGAGGGGACGTTTTCCATACCGTAGAGAGGGGCGGAGGAGACACGAGCGCAAATACCAAGAGCGGGGTTCGGGGACCCTCCCCAGAGATGGTCCAGCCCCGTAATGTAGTTCCGGAAGGCCAGAAGACCCCGACTCCTGCCATCGGTGCGGTCTACCCTTGGGGCATGCTTTAGTTAAAAAAAAAGCAACAAAAATTATTAGAAAGTCTATTTATTTTAACAGTAACCGAATCAAAATTCTCTAAATAGGCTTTCTACTCTTATTACTATAATTAATAACATTAATTTTTTTTTTACATTTTCCACTAACGTGGCCAACATTCCAGCAATGTATTCCTTTTCCCGGTAGCTGTTGTAGTTTTTTGAGATATGGATTGTGGCTCTTCTATATATATATATATATATATATATATATATATATATATATATATACTATTTATATATATATATATATATATATAGCATAACTCGCCTTTCTTCTTTATATAACTGCTAT
>JABUQX010016044.1:0-12500 GCA_015478945.1 Trachelipus rathkii | reverse complement strand
CAAGTGAGTACCACACAAGTGCCAACTGAGGCCACTTTTTCAATCCTTTCTGCCATCCCCTGAGCTAGAAAGCCTCTTAATGATGGGTGTCTACCCTAGGTAATAAGGTATGGGAATCGATTGTGTATATTTGACCCTTCCTATGCTACGGTCTAGCTGATGAGTTAGTATTTGTATAACACTGTGATAAGCACTTACACTCGCCCATAGACACTTACACTAGCCCATATACACTAACACTCACACGCACAGGTACACGTACACTTACACCACACGCCACAGGTCACTTACACTTACACTCACACACGCAGATACACTTTTGATGCCTCAGTTTTGATGACTCATCTTTGATGAGGTCATCTTTGAACACCTATATTGATGATTCATGCTTTGATGACTCATCTTTCTGTTACCTCTAATCATAAGCTGCCCACCAGCTCGCACAAAGCCCCCTCACCGCAAACGATGAGCCGCCGCACCCGCCAGCGACCCGCGCGCCGAATGCAAAATATATAGTATACTATAAGTCATTCCATTTTATTTCATAACTTAAACATTTCAAAGAATTTCTTTCCAAATATACTATGAGTCAGTCATTTTTATTTCATACTTAAACATATTTTATTAAAAACATTTTCGCGAACCTAAAAACTTTTAAAAAAACTTTTCATTACAGACCTATTATTTAACACATTTAGGTATGAACACTATTTTGCAAAGTATATTTTAATTTATAAAACTTTTTCATGGAAAATTCGTAGCTAAGAAGACAAAAACCAGAGTGTCTGATAAATAAACATTTTATTTTACTACAACTGCATACGAAATTTATTAAAAACATTAACATTACTTAGCGTTTAAAGCAGTAAATCAGTAAATCAATAGAGGTGTTACCTATCACCTAAGGATTAGTATGCTTTTGTTTTATGCTTACTGTTTGTACTCATGTTTTACTGCCGTTGTTAACTCATGTTTACTGTTTTTTAACTCATATGTTTTACTGCTGTAACTCATATATTTATTAACATTAATACCTTAAAGCAGTAAATCAGTAAATCAATAGAGTGTTACCTAACACCAATGAGGATTAGTGAGCTTTGTGTTTACTGCCTTTAAAACTGCTTTAATCATGTTTTACTGCTTAACTCATGTTTTACTGCTTTAACTCATATGTTTGACTGCTTTAACTCATATATTTGATAACGTTACATGACCTTTTTAAAGCAGTAATCAGTAAATCAATAGAGTTTACCTAACACCAAGGGGGGATATATGCTTTTGTTTACTGCTTTACTGCTTTAACTCATGTTTACTGCTTTAACTTCATTGTTTTACTGCCTTTAACTCATATGTTTTACTGCTTTTAACTCATATATTAAAAATTAACATTACATACCTTAAAGCAGTAAATCAGTAAACAAAATACCCATTCCAAATTCAGTAAACCACTGCTTTATGCTTTAACTGTCACTCTTACTGCGTTAACTCTCTGCTTTGCTGCTTTAACTTTCTGCTTTTACTGCTTTAACTCTCTGCTTACTGCTTTAAACTCACATTTTTACTCTTTAACTCATATAGTTTATTAACATATGTTTTTTATTTTGTTTTAATACTGTTTTTATTATTTTATGATTATTTTTATTTATTTTCATTATATCTTTTATTTTTATTTTTTCATTTCAATCGCCGATCCTTAGGATCATCACTTCATGCTATTTATTATTATTTAGAAAACGCATCCACACGCACACACACCATACACACACACACACACACACACACACACTTACACACACATACACTCACCTACTTATACACACATTTTTTTTGACACTTTTACAACCAATTAGTAAGCAATTAAAAATTAATGATAAACACGTACATTTACAGCTTAACACATGCGCGTCACACACACACACCACACACACACTTACATTATACACACATTCACTATGAAACTGTATACAACATTCACTATGACACTTACATTGTATCCATAGACACTTACATTTACACTTACACTCACACACAATTTACTTACACTCACACAGATTTACTTACACACACAGATTTACTGACACTCACACACAGATTTGACACCCACACACACACACACCCACACACACCCACACACACACGATACACACCACTCCCCACGCCACATCCCACTTACACATATAACGGAAATTTATTAAAACATTTTAGTTTTATTTTATTACGTAAATTTATTTTACTCATTCAAATATAACTAAAATTATTTCAAAATTTCTTAAAACTTCTATAATAAATCAATCATTATCTTTGAACAAAGAATTTATTATTAACTGTTAATACTTTTTGTTTATAAATTTTATAACTATCAAGTTTTAAAATAACTTTTTACTAAAATTTTATGAAATTTTATTAAAAACATATTATTTTACGTACCGTAAAGCAATAAATCAGTAAATCAGTTAAGCTAGCCCCTAGCTCCCCTCTACACCAAGCTGATGCCCACGTTTTGGTTCTATTGACTTACTGCTTTACGTCATCTTTAGCCATGTAATAAGTATAAAAAGAACAAAATAAGTTCTTCTCTGCTAACATAACATGTATTTTATATTTGTATTAAAATCTTGTCTAAGTTCTTATTTAAAAATAACAATTATTCACTTACATTTATATTATTCGCTCAATGTTAACTAAAAATATTTCAAAGTTTGTTAAATAATTCGGATTTTCTTTATTATTATTATTCTATGTACATTGACAATCCAGCACAGAGAAAAACACAACAACCCGCACTCCTTACAGATACGAAAACTGACCTCTCTCTCTGTAAAATGTGTTGAGAATAACTACTTTAGGGCTAAATTTAGGAAATCCTTTTTGTAGCCCGGGGGCGATTTATGCCTAATTCCAGGTCAAAATTATACATTTCAAACTGACCTTTTTCCGTAAAATGTGGTGCGATAACTACGTTAGGCCTAAATTAGGCCTAAATTTAGGAATAAGCCTTTTTGAATATCCCATGCTGATTAAGCGCTAATACCACGGTCAAAAAGTAATTCCAGTATAGACAAGAAGTCATTGTTATTATTATTATTTTTATAAATATATTTCAAACTGAAACATGTTGGATCGGTAAAATATTGCAATCAGGTTAAAAAAAGGAAAATTATGGAGTGATTGGTCGAGTAATCCTTCTCTATATGACCTCGTATGTTGATGGGTCGAGAATTATTTTATCGTCTTTTGAAAATTAACTTTGTTCTTTAAACTATAGATTTGAGCAGGTGGTGTTTATTATCTTTTGACCCAAACTCATGTTAAGAATCGATAGTCATTTTAGCTGTTAAGCGGTGCACAAGTTATCTGATTTGTATTATAAGTGTTTTATTTTTACTAAGTGTATATTATATTTTTTAATAAATACTTACATTGAGAATAATTATTTTAATTTCACTAGAATAGATAATAATTAATTCACTTATTCATAAGCTAACCACCAGGGCCCAGCATGAGCCCCACCCGCAAAGGCAGCCAACCCCCACCCGCTGGTGGTCCCGGCCCGCGTCCGCCGCCCGCCGCGTGCGCCGCAGGCGCAATATTCCCGCGTTCCACCCCACCGCGTGCGCCCGCAGCGCAATATTTCCGCGTACTCGCCCGCCGCGTGCGCCCGCAGCGCAATATTCCCTCGCGAATTATTATTTAGAATACACTACACACACACGCACACATACACACACACACACACACACACCACACACACACCACACACACACGCACACACACAACACATACGCAACGCCCACACTCACTTACACAAATAACGTATAATTTATTAAAACATTTTATTTTTATTTTATTATTATACTTAGTGTTATTTACTTCATGCCTATTGTTATTTATTATTAGAACACACATACACACACACGCACACATACACACACACACATACGCACACACAGCACACCACACACGCTCACTTACACATATAACGTATATTATTAAAACATTTTATTTGTATTTTATTATTATACTTAGTGTTATTTACTTCATGCCTGTTGTTATTATTATTTAAACCACATACACACACGCCACACACCGACACACACACACACACACACACATGTACACACACACACCCACCCACACCACACACGCACACACACGCCCACTCACTCACACACATAACGTATAATATTTGATGCCCAACTTTGTATGCCCAACTTTGATGCCTCAACTTTGATGCCTCAGTTTTGATGCCTCAACTTTGATGGCTCAGCTTTTGATGCCTCAGCTTTGAGGCCTCAACTTTGTACCTCAGCTTTGGTACCTCAGCTTTGGTGGTTCACTTTGATGACTCATCTTTGAGGGCGTCATCTTTGATACCACCTATATGATGATTCATCTTATAAGCAGTTACACTTACCATGGCCACACACACTACACTTATACACACATACACTATATCTCTTAATTCACACATACGCACATACAGCAGACACTTACGCGACAGGAAAGGTACACTGCACACACACACAAGTTGGTAATATATATAGTATATAATATATATATATAGATATATATTATATATATATATATATATATATATATAATATATAATATATATTATATATTATATTTATATTAATAATATATATATATATATATATATCATTCGCAAGATATTGCGCCTGCAAGAGGCGCACGCGGCGGGCGGGAACGCCGAAATATTGCGCCTGCGGGCGCACGCGGCGGCGGGGACGCGGCGGGGACGCGGCGGGACGTCGGGGTTGGCTGCCTTTGCGGGTGCGGCTCATGCTGAGCCCTGGTTGTTACTATAAATCTAGAGAATTAATTATTATCTATTCAAGTGAAATTAATAATTATTCCTCAATGGAAGTATTATTCATAAATAGATATACACTTAGTTAAAATAAAACCTTTAATACAAATCAGGATAACTTGTGCATCCGCTTAACAGCTAAAGATGACTAGTGAGTTTAAAATGAATTATGGTTCTGAAAAGATAATAAAAACACACCTGCCTCAAATACAAGTTAAAGAACAAAGTTAATTTTCATAAGAGCGATAAAAATAATTCTCGACCAATTCACATACGAGGTCATATAGAAATAAGGATACTCCGCCCAATCACAAGTAAGGAAAAATTTCCTTTTAACCGGCTAAAAGGATCTTAGCCGAATCCCATCGATGTTCAGTTTGAAATTATCATTTATGTAAAAATGAATAATAATAACAATGATTCTTGTCTATACTGCAATTACCTTTTGACCTGGTATTAGGCTTAAATCAGTATGGGATACAAAAAGGCTTATCCATAAATAATGTAGGCCTAAATTAGCTAACGTAAGTTATTGCCACTCACAATTTAACAGAAGAAGTCAGTTTGAAATATTATATAATTTGACCTGGAATTAGCCTAAATCGCCCCGGCTACAAAAAGAGTTACCTAAAGTTTAGACCTAAATACGTTATTTTCAACACATTTACAGAGAGAGGTCAGTTTCGTATCTGTAAGGAATGCGGGTTGTTGTGTTTTCTCGTGATTGATTGTCAATGTACATAATAATAATAATTAAGAAAATCAGAATTATTTAAAAAACTTTGAAGTATTTTTTAGTTGACATCGAGCGAAAAATATAAATGTATAAAGTGAATAATTGTTATTTTTAAATAAGAATTAAGAAAGATTTTAATAAAATACATGTGTATGGACCAGAGAGAACTTTTGTTGTTAGTTTTATAACTTGATTAAGGGCTAAAGATGATGTAACAGTAATCAATAGAACAAAACGCTTGCATAGCTTGTTTAAGGGGTGCTAGGGGCTGACCTTACTATTTACTGATTTATTGCTTTAAGTAGTAAAATATATGTTTTTAATAAAATTTCATGTTATGTTCATAAAAGTTATTTTAAACTTGATAGTTATAAAATTTGATAAACAAAAAGTATTAACAGTTAATAATAAATTCTTATGTTATGTATAATGATTAATTTATTATAGAAGTTTTAAGAAACTTTGAAATTTTTTTAGTTATAATTGAATGAGGTAATATAAATGTACGTGTTTAATTAAAACATAAATGTTTTAATAAATTATAAGTTATATGTGTAAGTGAGTGTGAGTGGGTGTGTGTGTTGTGTGCTGTGTAAATCTGTGGCGTAAGTAAATCGGTGTGTGAGTGTAAGTAAACTGTGAGTGTAAGTAAATCTGTGAGTGAGTGTAAGTGTAAATGTAGGTGTCTATGATAAATTAAGTGTCATAGTGAATGGGTGTATAAGTACATATTGAATGTGTGTATAAGTGTAAGGTGTGTGTGTGTGTGTGACCGCATGTGTATAAGTGTAAATGTAAGTGTCTGATGGTAAATTAAGTGTCATAGTGAATGTCTGTGTAAGTGTGTCATAGTGTAAGTGTGTATAAGTGTAAGTGTGGTGTGTGTGTGTGTTTGTGCGTGTGTGTGTGTGTGTGTGTGTGTGTGTTGTGTGTGTTTGTGTGTGTGTGTGTGTGTGTGCATGTGTTATGGTGTTCTAAATGAATAATAACAATAGGCATGAAGTAAATGACACTAAGTATAATAATAAAAATAAAAAATAAAATAATAAAAAATAATAAAAATAATAATAAAAATAAATAAAATAATTAATAAAATAAAAAAAAGTATTAAAACAAAATAAAAACATAATGTTAATAAATATATCTGTGTTTAAAGCCGTAAAACATGTGAGTTAAAGCAGTAAACAGAGAGTTAAAGCAGTAAAGCAGAGATTAAAGCAGCAAAAGCAGTGAGTTAAGCAGGGTAAACAGTTGAGTTAAAGCAGTAAAGCCAGTTAGAAAACAAAAGGTCCTACTAATCCCTTAGGTAACACCTCTAGTGATTTACTGATTTACTGCCCTTAAGGTATGTAATGTTAAAAATATACGAGTTTGAAAGCAGTAAAACAGTGTGAGTTAAAGCAGTGAAAACATGAGTTAAAGCAGCTAAAACATTGAGTTAAAGCAGTAAAGCAGAAAACAAAAGCATACTAATCCCCTCTTGGTGTTAGGTAAGAGGGGTAGTTGATTTACTGATTTACTGCTTTAAGGTATGTAAACATGCAAAAATATATGAGTTAAAAGCAGTAAAACATATGAGTAAAGCCAGTAAAACATGGTTAGAAGCAGTAAAACATGATGTTAAAGCCAGCTAAAGCAGAAAACAAAAGCCCATACTAATCCCCTCTTGGTGATAGGTAACACCTCTATTGATTTACTGATTACTGCTTTAAGTATGTAATGTTAATAAATATATGAGTTAAAGCGGAAAAACATATGAGTTAAAACAGGTAAAACATGAACATATGAGTTAAAACATGAGTTAAAGCATGTAAAGCAGTAAAACGAAACAGCATACTAAATCCTTAGGTGTTAGTAAACCTCTATGATTTAACTGATTTACTGCTTTAAGGTATGTAATGTTTATGTATACTTTTTAATAAAATTTCGTACAGTTGTAGTAAAATAAATGTTTATATATCAGACACTCTGGTTTTTCTTCTTACATACAATTTTAAAAATTATAAATTAAAAAGTATTAAGAAAAAAGTATTAAGTAAAATAATGTTAATTAAATATATGTGTTAAATAATAGGTTTGTAATGAGTTACAGTTTTAAGTTCGCGAAAATGTTTTTAATAAAAAGTTTAAGTATGAAAATAAAAGATGAAGACTCATATATATTGAAAAGAAATCTTTGAAATGTATTAGTATGAAATAAAAATGAATGACTTGTAGTATATATATATATTCAGTCGCGCCGGCGTCGCACCTGCGGGTGCGGGCCTCCATCCTATTGCGGGTGAGGGGCTTGCTGCCGGCCCTGCGTGGGCAGCTTATGATCTAGAGGAAAACAAAAGATGAGTCATCAAAGATTAACCATCAATAAAGGTGGTATCAAAGATGACTTCATCAAGGATGAGTCATCAAAGATGAGGCAACAAAATTGAACTTCGAGTGTGTGAGTGTAAGTGTAAGTGTAACCTGCGTGTGAGTGTAAGTGTAAGTGCTACTGTGCGTGTGAGGTGTTAAGTGTATCATGGCGCTAGTTAAGTGGTCATATGCGAGTTGTAAGTCTTATTAATGAGTGTTATAAAAATACTAACTCATAGTAGGGAAGCAGCCTAGCAGGTTGTAATATACACCAATCGATTCCCATACGGCTTATTACCTAGCGGGTAGACACCCATTTTTAGGCTTATCTAGGCTCAGGGAGCTAGAAAAAGGCTGAAAAGAGTCACTCAAGTTGCACTATGTTACTCACTGGGCACTAGTGGCACTCATTGGCACTCATTGCACCACTTGGCACTCATTGCACTCATTGGCACTCACTTGGCACTCACCTTGCACTCACCTGGCACTCATCTTAATACTCATAGAACACTAATAGAGCATCACTAGATACTTCTTACGTTGATTGGGAACCATCAAAAGCCCTAAGTTAGCGTCGGTCAAAATTGACCATGGTATCTGGTCAAGCTTTGAAGCAAAGGGCAAGGACAAACAAGGTTAAGCATCAAAAAAGGGCTAGAGTACCCCTAAAGGAAGACAAAAAATTCCGTGGGTCAAAAATTGACCCTATGGACGACCAAAGGGTGCAGTGGTGTAAGTTAAATTGTGAAAGTGTCATTAGTGAATGTGTGTATAAGTGTCATAGTGAATGTGGGTATGGTGTGAAGTGTGTGTGTGTGTGGGTGTTGTGTGTGTGTGTGTGTTGTGTGTGTGTGTGTGGTGGTGTGTGTGTGTGTAGGTAGATCCATACATTCGTTCAAGTTAGGAACGAAAATATGTGACGCGGTGGCACCGATGGCCACAAAATTGGCGTGGCCAAAATTTACCCATGGGTATCTCGCGAAGGTCAAGCCCGAAATATCCATGTCAACAAGGTTAAGACATCAAAAACGGGCTATGCCCATAAAGGTGGCCCAAAAATTACCGGTGGGCAAAAAAGACCGATCCGTCGAAAAGAATTAGGGGCGCTAAAATAGGGGGGTTAATGACGTACAACGGTTGCTTCGCCAACCGTTTGGCGCAACCCTTCTTCGAAGGGTTGCAAAAAAGCTACAAGGCCAAAAAAATTAGGGTTGCCAAAAAAATTAGGGCTGCCCAAAAAATTAGGGTTGCCCCAAAAATTAGGGTTGCCAAAAGAATTACCGTGGGCCAAAATTACCATGGAAGACCAAAGGGTTGATCGATAAAAGGTCAAGGCCCAAAAGGAAAGGACCAAAAAGGTCGAAGCAGTCAGCGTAAAATTGAAGCTCAAAAATAGGTCGCGGTCAGAAAAGCGTCAAAAGGCGCGGTCACTTTGGGCATGCAATATGGACCCCCTACTACTAGTCACACTAAAAAGGTGAGAGTGGCTTCATCTGCGCATTGTAATAAAGTTTACGACTTCTCTTTATTTGGCAAGCACAACTGATTTCCGATCATTAGCTCGTTATGCGCGTTAAGGGTAGTTGTGGTTAAGATAAATGTATGGGTGCTTAGTGGAGGCTGTGATACCTTCAAACACTGAATCCCAATTATAGCCAGTTATTATTCTATACAACAATCCTCGATTATAATCCACCATAGCAATTTGCCCTCGCTTATGTAGGCAGGGATGCCGCAAAAGACCGAATATATCGAGTATGAATTTTTTTCGATAGTATCGAAAAAATATCGATGATATTTTTTCAGCCGATATATCGATATATCGATATTTTATTTTCACTATCGAATAAAAGATATTTTTTTTTTTACTTCTAGAAATTTTAAGCAGTTTTCTTTTTTCATAAAATAACATTTAAGACAAATGTGTGTATTTTTCAGGCGCATTTGGATGATGGGGACATCTGTCTGATAGGAGGAGGAGGGAAGGACGGTCAGTATGATCATACATAGAAGAAGTTAAGGCCTATAAGCGGAAGAACAATTTTCATAAAATATGTATACCTATTGCGTATTTTACTTTTCAAATTAGCCACCACTCTATTAAAAAGAAAATGAAGTATACGTATACAAATAGCACAGCGAACAATACTAGTTTGATGTTAAGTTAAATCTTTAATTTAAATTTCAATTGATCTGAAATTAGAAATGTTTAAGTTTATATGCGAAGATTTTCCACTTTACTCGAAGCTTTATTCCCTCTGTAAAACCACCTCCACTACTAATTTAGGACCATGATTAGTGTTTACGTTAAAAAAAATATGATATATATATATGATATAATAATATATATATATATATATATATATATATATATATATAATATATATATATATATATATATATATATATATATATATATTATATATATAGATTATAATATATACAAGTATACATAATATATATATATTATATATATAATATATATATTATTATATAGATATATATAGTATAATATATATATATATATATATATATATAATATTATATATATATAGTAATAATATATATATATATTATATATATATATATATATATTATATAAAGCCAGGAGTTTACACTCGTGTTACTCGTGCTTAGCACGAGTTAATTTCTTTACTCGGGCTGATATTGCTTAACAAATTTCATAATGTTACCATAAAATTCTCTTATTTTTTGCGAAAATTGGTCAAATTAAATGAAATTGTTACATAATAAATATAAAAGATTTATGTAAAATTTAAACAAAAAGTGATATATTTGTCAGATTAAAAAAAAAGGGACTCTTCGTACCGAATGGAAATAGCGGAGATTGTTTGCTGTGTTGAATCTTAGGTATAAAATTGCTTATATTGATTGCCTTGCATCTCTTAGTTACATTCTCTTTATGTATAATTCGGCGAGACTACATTAAATTTATTATATATATAATATATATATAGATTATATATATATATATATATATATATATAATATATATGATATAGTATATATATATAATATATATAATATATATATTATATTAATAGATATATTTATATATATATTATATATAATATAATATATATTATAGTATATATAAATATATATATATATATATATATATATTATATATATATATATAATATATAGTATATCATATATATATTATATATATATATATAATATGATAATATTAGAAAACTTCTAATTTGTCATTTTCACCTTATTGTATAAATTTTACATTCTAATAATATTTGAAAAGACTAATGTTTGAATAAATTTATGATTTTTATTTAACTAATGTCCGTAAGTGTAATTATGACTTACTAAATTCGAATTTCAGACTTTGTGTGTAAAAAAGAAAGGTTATTATTTCAGTAAAATACATTTCAGTAACAACTGAGCTCTCTCCTCTCTCTCTTCTCTCTCTTCTCTCTCTCTGCTCTCTCTTCTCTCTCTCTCTTCTTCTCTCTCTCTCTCTCTCTCTCTCTCCTCTCTCTCTCTTCTGCTCAATATATATATATATATATATTATATATAATATAATATATATATATATATATAGTATATATAATATATATATAATATATAGATATATATATATATATATATATATATATATAGTATATATATATATAAACGATATTTTTTAATCCGATATACCGGTATTTTTGACGAAGTATCGAAGCGAATTTTGATATTTTTTTAAAATATCGATATATCAATATATCGATATTTGTTTTATATATCGGCATCCCAATGTAGGCCGCTCTTCTGCATGCTCCCTGGTTGATAATCTTGGACAAGGTGCAAACACACCGAGCTAGATGAATCTTGTGGCGAGGATCGCGATAACTGCCATTAAGAATACCGACAACCAACAATAATTCATGGAGCAAATTATGGTTTGACTCCGATCATTTGGATTATCTCCCGGCCATACTCTAAGCCAATAAAGACTTCAAATCCCATCTACGGAGCTGTTGATGTTCTACGATACGCCTCATCATTTTCCAGCAACTTCCGCCCTTTCCTTAAAGCGCATATACCAATCGTTATACTCGGTGATGCAATAATGATCACCATTCAAACACCTCCTTCTTAGGAGACCGCGGATGAATGTTCTGTAAGCAGTTTCCGTAATTTGACACAAAATTTAATATTTTCTCTCCGCCTCAAGTGGCCATTCTTGTTTAACACTTTCCGACAACGGACAGCGAGAGTGTCTCAAAGCAAATAAATTTTAAGCATGAACACATGTTCTGCACTGTCATACGCTGCTGATACACGTTCTGATAATGTTCTGCGCAGAAATTTACACACTACGAGCTTAAAACATTGTTGATAGGAAGATAATATGAATGCTCCGGCAGGTATTTTCGGCTCTATCGTCGGATATATATATATATATATAATATATATATATGATATAATATATATATTAATATATATATATTATTAATATATATATATATATATCATATATTATATATATATATATTATATATATATATATATATATATAGTTATATAGTCGTAAAACTACTTTATCGATTCTCTGGG
>JABUQX010016043.1:50000-53258 GCA_015478945.1 Trachelipus rathkii | reverse complement strand
ACAACAACACCCAAGATAAAAGTAAAGAACATATTATTTAGAGTTAACTGATAGGTAATCATGAGAATTAGCATTCCTGATACAACCATTTAACTTAGTCATTTATTTTCAATTTATAATTTTTATTGGGTGTGCCCAAGTATATCATATAAATTAAATATAATAGTATATACTTTATATAAGTTTGAGAAATAGTATATAATTAATGATATAATATTTATAAATAAGTTTTTTTATGTATTATTGTTATTATTCATAAAAATATTCACATTTTACACATTATTTCACAGTAAGTATATATTTTATAAATAAAGTTTAAAATATCCATTCAATTTATATGAAATTTATAATATTAATGGACTACAATTCACTTTTTGTAATAAGATTCATTTATATTAACTAGAATACAATAATAAAGAATATAAAATTAATATATTTTTTTATTTTTATGTTTATATTACACAACCACTAGTGGGTATCATACGACAGCTGTATTCCAATGTTTTATTAAGCAAGCGTTCGTTATATTAAGCTTAGTTATAAATTATCGTATCTCATTTATAAAACTGAGTGTAGAAGAAATGGATCTGCCTAGAAAAATTAGAAAGGAGAACGAGGAAAATATGGAAATTGAATAAATGGTATTACTTATTATTTTGATAAATATTACTAAAAAAAGAAAAACTTTATTATTAATAAAAAGGCTATCGCAAATATTATAAAAAATATTTAAATTGAGTTCACAAATTGATAAAATCATTTGTTATAGTTTTACGAAACGTAAGAATTATGCTTTACGAAGTTGCGTATCCTATTTATTTTTGTCAAATTTAGCGGAAGCATAAAAAACGAAAAAAATGCTCACCAAACGAGTTAATTACGGTAATTTCCATTATAATTCTGTAAGTTGATTTATTATATAAATTATCCACTTATAGTAGTCTATGAGCCTATAGAATTTTGAGCACGTTCTTTATATTAATCGATAAAATTAAATGTTAAACAGAAACTAAGATGGCGGCGATAATGGTTAGATATTATCACGTTTGGTTTTTACTTAGATTAGAATGATATTAATTCAAATAAAATTATGATTATATAAAATCTAAATATTATCTATGCCAAACTCGATATAAACTCGACAGGAATAAAATAGTATGGGAAATTTGTTTGTAAAATATAAACTCTTCCCAGTGCACGACCATATTCTGAACTTTATATATAAATTTATTTTAATTATCTAGGTTTATATTCCTAAAAATACCACGATGCTTCATAATATCATAAATCAGGCTGATTATATCCAATTGTATTATGTAATAACAAATAATGATATATAACTTTTATATGAATCATAAGATAGTATAATTTGAACTATAATTGTGAGAAGCAATTATCTAAGTTCTGGTACATAAATTAGTGTAATTATGGTGGTAGTTGGGTTGGCTGCACCCACTTATTAATACCACTTATACCTATTTGCAGGATATAATTAAGCTATATGCATAAATGATACTCATAGTAAAGGTCACTGATGATCGCCAGAGTATAAGCAGAGTCTTATATCTTATTCGAGCGAAATATTATTGAATATATTACGTATTGAGTGAAATTAATTACAATATATAGAATATGTCAAGGAAATAAATGTTGAGGAGAGAAGAGGTAACATAAGGAATGAGGTGGAGTATCGCCATTGTATAATTGAGAAGGAGAATTATAAAATCTTTCTGAAATTAGGTTGTCAGACTAATTGAACGTGGCAGGAGATATTATCAAAGGGCATTTGTGAAAGCAACTGGTCTTGAAATCGACTAGAGAGAGTAGAGGTATTGTGTAAATATAGTTGTCTATGTATTAAGTCTTAGAAATGTATAATGAAGAGGAGTGAAAAGAATGACCTTTGCAATTCGTTGATAGAGAGCGACTTGTAGAAGAGCTAATGAGTAGATTTTGTTTCGATAGAATGTAAATAGCTAACAGAATTTGGGCTAACAAAAATAAGATAAACATATCTATTTAAACAAATATAGTTATGGAATAGTGTTCTTAATACAACGATATTGTATATATGAATCGTCTTTATGACTGAGAATCATACCATTAGTATGAGTTCCAGATTACTACTGAAGGGTATGTGAAGAGTGCGATTTTCTGGGATAATTAAATGATGTTTTGGATGGCGGTGAGTAAGCAAGTGAAGAGGAGATATTATTATAAATTTAGAGCACAAATGAATCTTTACCACCTAGTAGATTAATATTATATTATATACCTATAGATTGTCCACCTATAACTTATTAAATTAAAAAAACTTTCCAGCAGGAAGATAGCCCGTGACCATGCGACATACTTCTAAGTAGGGGTGTTGTATTCGATATGGACACGTCTGGATATACGAAATAGTATATATACATATCTCAAGCAAATATATTATTACGTCACACAGATGAGTACACAGAGACGTCAGGCATTTATTAAAGTGAGTAGAGAGTAGTTAAATACAGCTAAGGACATGCAAGTATTAATGAAATGGTAGAATAGTAGAATTCCAACACGAACAGAGGTTGAGCGGGAAAGAAGGTAAGTTACACCACATTATATAGAGCGAATAGCTACTGTCAGATTATACTCATTATATAAATATCAAACACAGATACAGCAATACGTATTGTGGCATAATACCGAGAGGCGTCTAGAGTAAGGTGGTTAGGTTAATCAGCAAATTACATAAGATTAACTATTATTACGGTATATATAGCACTATTGCCGCTTAGGGAGTGCCTATATTAGATATAGAAATAAAGGCACCATAACAGAACAGTTTATATTAAAGTATTATATACCTTTTTGAGGTCCATTTATATTTAATCACTCGATACCTTACTTAATACTACTCAAAAAGCTCGAGATTAGATAACAGAGCCTCCCCCCCAGATATGAGATGACAGTATATTACTCCATAATCAAAAGGAGTGGATGAGACCATTGTAATAAGCCTGGAGCATATACTAAAGAAGAGTAGAAAATAAAGTCTCTCAGTTATCACTTAAAACAAAAATAAAAAAAATTATATACTTAATTAAAAAGTTTTATATTTATTCCTTCATGAGTTCTGTATACAATCAGAGTATTATTAATGTTATCTCTATTAGCGATACCAATTTTATTATTAGTATTATGTTTAATGGTATAGTCACCTTAATGATTATATTGTATCATAACATTGATAATAAATAGGTTAATTATACATTAAAT
>JABUQX010016043.1:42500-45000 GCA_015478945.1 Trachelipus rathkii | reverse complement strand
TCACAAATTTAAGTGAGGCAAAGGTAAAAGAAGGGGTTTTTATTGCCCCCCAAATTAAAGCAGTTTTCCGAGAAGGAGAGTTTGAAAGGAAACTGTCAGAAGGACAAAAAGTGGCTTGGCTAGCATTCAAATCAGTGTGCTCAGGTATCCTTGGAAATGAGAAAGCTGAAAACTATGAATATCTTATACATCACATGGTGGATTGCTTTCATGATATAGATTGCAATATGTCTTTAAAACTACACTTTTTGGACTCACATCTGGACTTCTTTCCCCCCCAACCTTGGTGCAATTAGTGATAAGTATAGTGAAAGGTTTCACCAGGACATCTCTATGTTTGAAAAGTGTTTCAGTGACCGATGAAATGAAAGTATGCTTGCTGAATATTACTGGTCTCTTATCAGGGACACATCAACAGATGCCTACAAGAGGAAACGACCAAAAAAAATCATTTTAGTGTGTGCTTGCTATAATAATCAAGACACTATTACAATTCAATGTAGCCAATATGTATAAATATATGTCAAAAAAAAAAAATGGCATGTGATGGAACTTTTTGGTTTTCATAAATGTAACAAGCACCTTTTGTTTATAGAGAATCACATATTTTCATGTAAAGGACATAAAAAAAAATTAAAATGTTATGCAGTGAATTATTGAATCTAAAGGTTTCTCATAATTCTTCACCCAAAAAGTAAGACGTATATGCCATATTAACCAATACCAACACCCCAAAAATTGGCTGATACTGATACTATGGGTACATCTCTATTAGGAACCAGCAATATAGGGTTGGCATTTCTTTTACGATTTCCCACCTCAGTGAAACCTAAGTCTTGATCCATAACTTCAGGCTCAGGACTCATGAACACAAAAGTAAATAATAAATATTAAAAACTAATGGGTAACAGTAGACCAGAGGGGTGTCACCCCCGATTTTTATGAAAATCACAGGATATATATGCTAAAAAAAAAAATAGTGAAAACGAAAATTGGCCAAGTCTTTAGGAAAAAAAGTTACAGCCTCTCAAAGTTGTTAAAACTCCCATAGACTTTTCATTTTTGATCCATCCAGGTTAGGTCTCATTTCAGCCCCTCTAGTTCTGGTTATGATAAGTTTCGTTAAGTATACAGAGAAAATCTATGAAGAATTAATAAATCTTATAACCTGGACTAGGATGACCCTAAAACAAGCACAAGGCCCACTAATTTTTTTTTTCCTAAAAAGCCTATGGGAAAATTTTGAACTGTAACTTTTTTCCAAAAGAGACGGCCACGTTTGTTTGTTTGTTTTATTCATTATTTTTTTTTTTAAGAGTATATCTTGTGATTTTTATAAAAATCGGGGGTGAATCCCTTCTGCGTTATTACCAAACATACAATTTAAAAATAATTACAAAGAATTTGGCATGTCCAACAACTCCAATGGTCGAACGACGAAATGTCTCAATACAAATTTTCATTAACCCATGCTTTAAGCCGTTTTCGATTTTGCATTTGTGCTTACTCTCAATAAGAAATGCTAACACTACTATGATGCTTATCCAGTTTTAGCACAATTTTAGCACGAATTTCGGGCATAATCGAACGTTTGTTTACATATATTTTGACCAGCTGTTGTGATGGAGCACGTGGTTTTGGAATAAACAGAAATAAAAAAAATAATAAATGGTTTTTATTACAAATAATTGATGATAGCAAATTGATCGGAATTTGGAAAAATTAGATTTAAAGCTAATTTCATGAATGAAACATTCATGAAATCAAACGACCTACTACGCCACCATCTTGTTTGTTTACATTTTTTCGTAAGCATTTTCCTTAAATTCGGTAAGCACGGGAAAGAGCAACCTTACAGAATTTAGGAAATTCCTTACGTTTGGTGAGCATTTTCCTAAATTTGTGCTTAAATTGACATAATCGAACGCAAACTTAGCATTTCTTACGTTTCGTAAGCAGAAATGCAAAATCAAAAACGGCTTAATTACGTAGGTTTTGATAAAGAAGTCTCCAAAGCAATAAGTATTAGCTTTATTTGTCAACCCAGCAAAAAATGCCTATATGGGAATTGATCAGGAAATGATGGTCCAGTTGGAACGTAAGACTTTCCATATGGAAATCAGTAGGAAAATTCCAGGTTAGGAAATTTCACAATGTATCCCAAATGAAATCCTTATGAACATATCCCATATATGAAATAATCTGAATGATCTCAATTGGATATTTTCCTGAACAATCCTGCTGGACACTTTAAAGCGTTTTCATAAATGAAATATATATATATATATTATATATGATATATATAATATATATATATATATCATATATATATATATATATATATATATATATATATATATTATATATATATATATATATATATATATATATATATATATATATATATATTGATGAGTCCCTGATGTCAAATTTTCTCATTTGCGGATGCGGATGTTAAATTTTTGCAAAATGCAGATGAGGATGCGGATGTTGAATTTTC
>JABUQX010016043.1:5000-20000 GCA_015478945.1 Trachelipus rathkii | reverse complement strand
AGTTATGGATAAGCAATTCCCTGTTATGTGTTTTCCTAAAAATTATTTCAAGCTCATAACTTTATGGCTCTTAGTAGGCCTATAATCATTTCACTTCAGAATTGGTAATAATTTAGCTGAGGTGAATAAACTTTACGTATCTTAACTATTGTATCAAAACTAGGTAATTATTTCCAATAACCCTCAAACAGATTTTTATAAAATCACAGCATAGATTCTCAAAAAAAATAGTAATTGAAAGAATAAAAAAAAACTTATTTGTCGTCTCTTTGTTATTGAAAAAGTTACATAACTCTCAAAGTTAGAATATTCCCATAATGTTTTCTTATACTATTAGAACTTTGTGCTGATAATTTCTTTTATCTCGCATTTACAAACGATTTTTTAGTGAATATTAGGAGTATGCTCGAGGCAAGGTATAGACTCATGACCCTAACAGAAACCATTAGTGTAAATAAGCGAAATAGTAAAATCAGAAATCTATTCCGTAATTATTATCCATATAAATTTAATGCATATTTTATCAGTTTATATAATTTTACGTTTTTGATATTTATATTAATTATATATTATTAGTATATATATTTATATATTATATATATATTATTATAAATTATTTATTATTTATCAATAAACTTCTTTGTAAGTGCTATATATATTAGATATAATTCGTAATTTACTTAATTAATTAAGAAACTAGTAATCTATATTTATTATTTAGTTTTAATTAAGTTATTTGTAGATTATGGTAAGTATCGAAATCTGAGTTGAATCTAATTTTATTTATTTCCTTATTGAATATGATTTGAATACTAACATTTGATTGTTAAGTTTGCTATTGATATTATGATGAAAATTATTACTTTCATTAATCAGGTGATACATAGGATATAATTATTAATTTAGGATTTTAGATTTAACTTTGTAAACAATAAAAAAATAATTCATGATTTTTTTTATAAAAAATAAATTGATTTAAATCAACTGATTAGAATTCAAATTTGATTTAAATCAGTAGTGCCAACCCTGTTATGATTAGTATTATATTTATATATATAAAGGAGATTTTATAAAATAAAGAACTGCATACCCTAATGTTATATTTACCTAAACATATATTTCACGATACATCTAATATATTATATATATATATTTTATATTATATTATGTGCATTCCGATTACTTATGTTTTAATTCTAGTTATCTCGTGTGATGCTGTCGATTTTCGAGGTTCGGTATTTGGGATTTTTGAAGTAAAGTAGTATCCATAAATTTGGCCATACCTCTACCGACAATCTTCAGATGTCAGATGTTGGGTCTGCTTTTGATTTTCCATATAGAATAAGAAATCAAGTATTATCGCTATATAGCGTATATTAAAAGTAGGATGGATCTTATATGATTATAATATTAGTATATATAATATATTATTGTATAATTCTACGTCTAATGTCCCACCTTTGCTTGCAGAGTGGCTTTTTTTAGTTGAATAGGTTTTGGAGCTTATCAGCACTATTTCACGAAAGAAGCTTTGATAGAGGGTTTGTTTTCATGCCCTTGCTATCTTATTTGCAAAGTAATTTAGAAAATTTTCTTTTTAATGACTCAGTGGACTTTTGAGAAAACGTAGCCTTTAACCATTCTATTGATTAATTTAAATGTTTTCGAAATTTTCTTCTCTTTTTCTAATTTTGCCTTTAATTATCATAATAGTATTATGTTGGAGATAGCATTAGATTGATTAGGGCTATTTGTATATATATAATTTATTATATATAGTATTAATAATATATATTATAGTATATAGTATATCCGCAATTGTTGTCTGATAAGAATTTCCTTGGATCTATCTGAACTTACTGTATTTTAATATAGGTGCATTTTTTCTCGTTTTGCAATTTGTGCTTACGAAACGTAAGAAATTGCTCGAATTGCGTTCGTTTTTGTTAAACAGCGTAAAATCGTAAGAATATGCTTTCCGAATTCCTATAAATAATGTTGTATTTCCTGTGGATTGCTAAATTTTCATGTGTCGTTAAGAAAAATGTGCAAAACAAAAAAAATATGGCGTGGTAGGGCCTGCCGAGGAGCGCGTTTGTTCCTCAATTTTTTTAGAATGATGAATATTCATTCAATACAAATCAGTTTTAAATCTAATTTCTTCCCAATCGATAAACCTTACAAATAGTTTGATCAATTTTTTTTGCAATATAAACCATTTTATTTATTTTATATCTGTTTATCCGAAATCAACGGGCTCCATCACAGCATTAATTGAATTAATTAATTAATTGAAAAACAAAGTAAACCTCATAAGAATTCGTGTTCGTTTTTGCATACGAAATTCAGGCAATTAGTCCAGGCAATCAGGAATATGCCATAAGAAATCTATGGATGTTAAGTGTATGCTTTGCGACTGCATCATTGCTCAATCCATCCATAATTTTAAGTTTCTTCATCTGTAGAAGCATTTTGAAAAAATGGAGAATTTTTGAAGAGGTATAGGGGTATTGAGGTCATAGTGATCTGTGACAGCTAAATTCTCTGATTGAGAGATGGAGAGATTAGTTCGAAAGGAAATATGTCCATGAGTTTGAAGGCTCGCATCTTTAGTTATTGGAAAGTTTGACCTACATAGTCGACGTTACAGTCGACACATTTATTTTGTAAACGATTTGTGACCTCAAGTTCATGGAGATGGCTTTCTTTAATCTTAAAGAAACTTCCAAAGTGAGTTGTTGTTAATAAAAGATATAAGAATTTATACTTGCATTGTGGAAAGTTTTGTTTAAAATGTTTTAATTTGAAAGGAAGATCATTTGAAAGGGGTCCAATGCAGGGAAGCCGGCATAAACAGAAGTTTAGCGACCATGTCATGTGCTATAGTTTTTAGGGCGACATAATGTTATTGAGAAACGAAGTAAACAAGTTTATCAAAAATGTTAGATGGGATAAAGGATAAAGCTGAGAAAATTTCAAGAGAAAGGACTGATTTCTTCATGAAAAACTCCGTCAGAACAATAACAAAAGCTTGTGATGCTGTACCTTAGACCCGCAATTTGATTAAAGGAATAGAAATAAAGAAATTAGTCCAAGTAATGTATTAGTGGGATTGCGATAAATAAATACGCAAACCCACATTAATACTTATCTGGAACTAATTTCTTTAGTTATATCTCCATTTAATCGGTAATTGTATATAATAAACGAAGCGTTTTTGATAGAATGAATTTAATTATTTCTTTGCTTTAATTTAGACATTTTATCGTTTTGTCATTTGTGCTTACGCTCGATAAGAAATGCTCACCAGTTTTAGCACTTCCTGTTTAAACGACAGCGATTTCGTGCTAGGCTTACTTTTGTTTACAGGATTGGAATCGGCTATTGTGTGGAGTACGTGGTTTTGGAAAAAGCAGTAAATAAAAAAATAACAAATGGTTTATCTTACAAATAATTGATCAACTATTTGGGATGGAGTTTATCCATTTGGAAGAAATTGAGATTTAAAGCTATTATATTAAATGGAAATTTATCTTGTTTTGTTTTACATTTTTGTAAGAACGTGCTTAAATTTCGGTAACCACGGGAAATAGCAACCTTAACAGAATTGAGGAAATTCTTACGTCTGGAAAGCAAATTTCTTACAATTTTTCCGGTAGTTTGACAAAACAATGCAAAACTCTGAGCATTTCTTACGTTTCGTAAGCCCAGATATAAAAACGAAAACACTTTATATAGTATATATATATATATAATTATATAGTATATATATATATATATATATATATATATAATATATATATATATTATATATATATATAGCTATATATTATATAATATATTTATATATATATATAATATATATATATATATATACGGTATATATAATATCAAAGGCGACTCCTATACTCGTGTTTAGCACGAGTTAACATTATAGAAACGATCGATACCTTTATCAAATATCAAAAATGCTGCGATAAAAATTCTCTTTTTTTTTTGTCAATGAATGAAAATTTACATAATAAACATGAAAGATTAATGTAAAAATTGAAGCAAAGAGTGTGAAGGATCATCGCTATTAATAATGCTCATTTTTCAATCCATTAAAAGAGGTGACTGTTCGTTGCTCAAATCTGGTAGCCGGAGATTGTAATGGCGTGAGAATTCTAGCCTATAAAATTGTCGCTATAAATTGTTGCCTTTTGGATCTCTAAGTTACCTTTTGATGTTGCCATTCTCTTTAAGTATAAATAAGGAAAGACTACTTTATTTATTTTTAAAGTTATTTTTAAAACGTATAATATATATATATATATATATATATATATATATATATATATATTATATATATATATATATATATATATATATATATATATAGTATAATATTATATATATATATTATATATTTATTATATATATAGGTATATATATATATATATTATATATAATCAGTGGTGGCTCGTGGTCAAAATTCTTCAAGTAGGCAAATCAATATATATATATATATATATATATATATTATATATTATAATTATAATAATATATAATATATATTATATATATGTATATATATTATATTTATTATAATATTTATTATATTTTTATTTATATATAATTTATTATTTTATATATGATGGGTTTTGTTGAAAATAAACGTATTTGTATGAAGTAGTATGTACTAGGCCAAAATATTTTTTTGTTTTTTTTCTAAACAAATTAACTCATTAGCGTATATTTTAAATGTATGTTTTTAATATTATACTTAGTCGAAGTTACCAATATCCATCCTTTTAGGCCTAAAATATCTGACAGTCCAAATACGGATTTTATATATATCATAATATATATAGCCTATAATATATACCCAATATTTTTCTCATATATACCTACATCCTTTTATATTATTTTATGCCAATAGTCAATTGAGCAGATAATTTGTATATCCATGAATATTTTTCTAGTTTTAAACATCATATTAGTATAATAAATAGATCATATATAACATTTTTTTTTTTACTTACTTATTCTGTATTTCTTGTGGATAATCATAACTAAGAGTGATTGGTTTAAAAAAAAGAGATGAGATTATTAGGAGGTAAACAAAGACAGAAAAAATAAAAGAAATGGTAGAGAAAAAAAAAAAGGAAAAGATAAAAAAAATTACCATGAGGAGAGAGGTATGTGTGCTAGTAATATCGGACAATTCTAGTTCACACAGAGAGTAAAATTACGAACATGTGTCCATAAGTATAAATCTTGGAACGTATTAGGTGTATGTGTTAGTATATATATATATCGATGTATGTGTATATACATACGTATGATATTGATTTTGTTGTATGATCTAGATACAAAGGACAACCGACACACGAAAGAATTGAAGAAAAGTTGACTTATTCTTTGGTATATGAAATGTCACAGATATGCAGGGATATTAAGTCATTTGTGAATACACATTGGCGATTGACTCAATCTATTGCAGAGAATCAGGGTTAATGTTGTTTCTCTATGTTAAATGAGTATATTAGTTTAGTGGGAACTTTGGATGGAGAGGAAGGTGAATCAGAAGGAAGTGGGTAAAATTAAGTGAGAAGTTTTAGTGAACAAGATAAGGATAGGTATGTAAGAGCGCTCGCAAAGTAAATCAGTTGAATGTGAACAAGTTTGAAACTGAATAATCTGGAAGCAAATGAAGAAGCAATTGTTAGCAGTGCAAAAGAAGTATGTGGGTGTCCTAAAGAGGAAGTAAGATTGCTAACAGTGAGTGGTGGGTATGAATAAGAGGTGACTCAAACGATGTTAAAAGTAAAAAAAGAAGCGTGGTTGAATGTACTAAGCAAATTGATGAAGTTCAAAAGAAAGATTGCTCTGGAATATATAAGGAGGAAAAAGGAAATGCTAAAAGATGCATACGTAAGAGAAAAAGAAGAGGTAATGAACAGTTTGGAAGGAAGAATGGGGACATACAAGGGAATATGAAGCTCTTCTGGAAGAAGCGCGAAAGGTTAAGATTAGAATAAGGGGAACCTGCTTAGAATTAGATGAATAGGCTGATGGGTGTTTTTGTCGATGAAATTGATGCTGAGGGGAGTGTGAAATAAGAACACTTTGAAAATCCTTATAAAATTGGCAGTAATGATGAGGTGATAATGACTGTGTGTGGTTTTGATGGTACAAAGGAATAGGTATTTTTGGGATGAGGTTATTTAGAATAAAGAGGTGGAAATGGCTAGAGTGAAAAAGTGAAAATGGTAAATCAGGGAGGTATACGATGAATTACTACTGTGAAATGATCAATGAACGGAGGCAAGATGGTGATTTGGATTGGATCTTGAAGTTGTGTAATAAAGGGTTTATGGAGGGGTATAGTTCAAAGGGATTGGAGGAGAGCCGTAATAGTACCTTTATATAAGGGGTAAGGGAGATAACGGAAACTGTAGGAATTATAGGGTATTTAGTTTATTTAGTGTTTGTAGGGAAGATATATGCAGGTGTTTTGGTCGAAAGAGTGCGTCGAGTGACTGAAGGACTGATTGGCTAAGAACAAGGTGCGTTTAGGAAGTAGAGGATGTGTGGTTCAAATCTTTACATTGAAGCATGATAGAGAAAATGAGAGAGAGAGAGGAAGAATAAATTGTTATTTGGGTTATTATGGATTTGGCAACAGGGGTATGCTAGGCGTTAATAGGAAGGTTATGGCAGGTGTTAGTGATATATAGTGCTGGTGATAGCTTCTGATGGAGTTCAAACAGTATGTATGACGATGTAAGGAAGTGTGTAAGATATAATGGTGGTCAAAGTGATTTGTTTGATAATTATAGCGGAGTGAGGCAGGGTTGTGTTAATGTCTCCTTGGTTATTCATTGATATGGATGGGTTATGAAAAGATTCGAGGTGGGATGGCAGGAATGGTGTTAGAAAAGTGATGGAGAATGGAGATGAGTGGAGGATGCCCTAACTATTATATGCGATGATTTGCGTTTTGTGTGGCAAATCTGAAAGTTTGAGAAGCGATTTGTAGAGAGATTTGGCAGGTGTGTGTAAAAAGGGGGTTTGAAAGTAACGTAGATAAGAAGTAAGGTTTAGGTTGTGAGTGAGGACAAGTCCTCGGTGTGAAGTTATGTTAGATGGTGAGCAGCTTGGAACAAGTGTCTGAGTTTTAAATATTAAGGATGTTGGATGAGAATGGAATGGATGATGCAGAGTTTAGTAAGGAAAGTTGTGAGTATGGCAGGAAGGTGGCTGGTGCATTAATCGTTGGTGAAGTCAAGGGACTAAGTCTTTAGTGTGCTAGGGTCTTACATGACGGTATGTTGTTGCCTGTGTTATTGTATAAGTAGTTGAGCTATGGTCTGGAATTAAGAAGTTATAGATTCTAAATTCCAATGTGTTCAGAATGGACAATCTTAGGGGCATACTAGGTGTGAGAGAATTGATAAAATGAGGAATGATAGCATTAGGGAGTGTGTGGTGTGAAGAAGGGGTAAACGAGAGAATAAATGAAAGTATGTTGAATAGGTTTGGGTCATTTGGGAAAAGGATGAATGATTAGGTCGTGTTTTTAAGCAGATGTATAATGTGGCGAGCTGTGTTGATAAACCTCGACCGGCCTGGGAGATTGAAGAAAAAGTGGATTGCGTCAGTAAAGGAATGTGCCTGGAGAAGAAAATGTGAGTTTGGCAGATGCGAGAATAAAGGTGCAATAATAAGAGAGTAAGGCGGGGTTTGTGGAGGGGGTATCGTTGTGGCTACCCTGGGTCAAGGGATGACCCTTACACTGATGATTACCATAGTGAAGGGTCCGTCGCAGTCCCGCGAAGCTATACGGGGTGGGATTTTCTGACTGCGACAAGTCCTTACTAATTAAATCAGGCTGGGCTTTCTTTTCGACTTTGTCATATTCTTCTAGCTTTTCTTTTCTGCTGCTTGTTACGCACCTTACCACCAGCCTTGGGGAATAAAAAGGTTAGAGAAGTATATATATATATTAGAAATAAATGTATATACATTTAAGATTGAAAGGATCAAAAAATATATTTTATATAATTGATTTAAAAATTAATAAAAATATATAGTATATATATTATATATTATATATATATATATATATATATAATTATAATATATAATAATAATGAAAATATAAATAATAATAATAATAATCCATTATAAACTAAAATAATAATAATAATAATAATAATAATAATAATAATAATAATAATAATAATAATAATAATAATAATAATAATAATAATAATAATAATAATAATAATACTAATAAATCATAAAAATAATAATAATAAGTAATAATAATATCATATAATAATAAATATAATAATAAATCAGATCATGTTGAAATGTAATAATTATATGCCCCAGAGCACTAATAAAACTTTATTAACTACTAAACTCTACTTTATATATTGTATACCTCTTTTAGCATATTGTATTTACTGTATTTTTTTAATGCTAAATACCCTAAAAAAACTAAAAAAAAAAAAAAAAAAAAAAATTAAAAAAAAAAAAAAAAAAAAAAAAAAATTGGCCTTTGGTCTTTTTTTAAAAAAAAAAACGAACGTTTTTTTTTTTAATCCCAACCCTATATATATATAGGTACTATATATATATATATTATATATATATATATATAATATATATATATATAATATAATATATATATATAATTATAATATATATTTATATATATATATATATATATATATATAATATTATATATATATATATAATATATATATATATCTTAATTTCATATTTCTTTTATTTAAACTTTCGTTTCATATATAATACATTTAATAATTTACATATAACTTTTAAAAAAAAAATATCATATAATATATATATATATATATATATATATATATATATATATATATATATATATATATATATATAATATATATATATATATATATATATATATTATATATATATATATATATATATATATATATATATTATTTAGCGGACAAATGCAGGAGAATGAATGGTTTCATATATGAATCATTCTCTGTATTGCACATATTCAAACATTTGAATTTCAATAGGCCCTCAACACTCGAAAAAGAATTTAGTAATTTTAATGAAACTTAAATCGAATAAGATTCCAATATCCCCGTATTATAAAACTAACAGCTCAATTTAATTAAAAACACACAAAATCAGTAATAAATTATATAATATAATAATTTTGAAAAGCGTATTATTACTAACTCCAACACCACACAAAATCATTCCCATTAATAACATGAAAACGGAGCTACTGGTCTGCGGAGGCAAGTTACAAATTAGCAGAGGAAGAGTCTGACTCAAGCGCGTTTTCTCAGACTCTGGTTGATCAATGATTTTAAAATGAAAAGTTATGAAATTTAAATAAGTCGGTATACAGAGATGATCAGTTAGCATATAAATTATTAATTAATTAAATTATTATAATGTTATTAATATAATTATTATTTCTTGCTAATGCAATTTAAAAATGGGGATTATTTTAAAAAAAAAAAAAAATGACTGCTACTGAGTCGTCAAGGACATCTAAACTTGCCTAGCTTTGGAGAATAAGGAACTATTTTTTTGACTCAGAGAAGTACCAATTGCCACCCGATCGCCACTATTATAAAAGGAATCGAGTAGAAATTGATGCCGACATCTTAAAGCTAGCCTTCGAACGAAATTTCAATATATATATGCTATAATAATATATATATTATGATATATTATATAATATTATATATATGTTTGATATATTATATATATATATATTATATATATATATATATATATATATATATATATATATATATATATATATATATATATATATATATATATATATATATTCTGACTTTTTAATATTTTTATGGCTCACTAAGGCAAGTAGGTATTGCCTACTCTGCCTACCCCCAAAAGCCGCCACTGATATATTAAAGATTTGAAAGTTGAGATTGAGAATGGAGTATGATAAAGACTTACTGTTTAAGCTAAGGCCGTAGGGGCACCATCGTGTCCTAGAAAAAACAGTTGCCACCACTTCCGACCCGTGAATGCTTCCTCTCTTTCTGCTTAATGGCGATGTTGAGATTTGAATTTAGAAATTTGATGAAGTGGAGAGGTTGATAAGCTCGTGCGAAAGCAGATGAAACTCATGCAAATTAGCAGTTGCAGGATATGGAAAAAGATGAAAAGGAAGATTAGAGGATGCAAGGATGACATATAACATAAACAATGAAACATAAGCAATAAGCAAAATTATAATAATTACCTTAAATGATTTTACCAAGATTTAAAGGGAATGCAAGCTTTGTAAAGTTATTTAATTTAAGATGATTGAGAGGGGATAAGATAAATAGTAAAATGAGAGGTTTATTAAATAGTAAAATTATTTACAAAAGTAAATCATGTCATTATCATCCATGCACACTCTTAGGGGCACAGATAATATTTTTTTATTGAGTGATGGTACTAGGTACATTCGCTACTTGCGGGAACAATTTCATTTTTTAGTTATGTACTGCGGGAACATTTCTTTTTGAGGTTTATGCACTATAAGTACGAGGAAGTTATAATTTTTGCTTCAGAGAAGTGAATACAGGTGTAACATCTTACTAATGTACATCAGTGACATAATAATACATAAGAAAAATGTTTATAAATAAATTAAATAATGCTATTTTTTAAAACACCTTAATATGACACAATTGATAATTTTAATTGTTAATTTTAAATTAAGAGTTTTAAAGTAAGTTTACTAAAATAAGTGTCAGTTAAATTAAAATACACACAAAGAGTTTCGGCTCTTTCACTAAATTGTTTTATAAGAAGTTTTTTAGCTTTTTAAAAGAAGTCTATGCTTCACTCCTTACTGGTATTCAATCTTAAAACTGCACTTTCACTTTTATAATAATAGTTTTTATTAATTTTCTGTTGAATTGCAAAAAAAGGAATGTCTCCTAATTTATTTTCAAAAGGTTTAAAATTGTTTTCTTTTCCAGGTAAGAAAGGGAAAATATCCCCTGAAAACTTTTCAAGTTTATAATAGAGGGTATGGAACCCTGGCTGGTTTTTTGTAGAATTGAAGAGGGAATGAATTCCCTTAACTAGTTTTGATTGCAAAGTTTTAGAGAATAGCAAAGGGAAAGGTCCCTTACCAGTTGACCTATAAATTATTATAATTCATTAGATATAAATGCTTTTAATTTAAATTTTATTTTAATATTTTACCATATAGTTCATTTAGGTTTGTTTACTATAATATATGACCTACCTCAAACCTTTGAGGCCATATATTTGATTTTGTAGAAAAAGTTGCTCATAGAAGACACTGTGGTCGAATACAAGTTGGATGAATTGATCTATAAAAATTAAAAAGGTTCTACTTACAAAACTTCGAATCCATTGGAAAGTATGGACATTTAAAAGAAAGGACTTATGTGCTCCATTAAAAAGTATATTCATATAAACATTATTCTCGGCCATTCAATATAATATTCCTTACCATCAATATAGAAGTAAATGAATTAGATAAATGCAAGGTGCATTAATAAACATAGAAATCCATTTTAGAGATTGCTGTAATAAGAAAAGAATAAACATATATAATCAGATAATTGATGGTAAGGATTTAAAATCCTTACATTTTCCTCCCCACCAGTTATTTTGGAAAAATAACTGACGATGTTGAAAGTGAGATGGAATCGAACGTTGGAAGAGTTGTAAGAAGATGGACATATAAGATATCCTCAAAGAGGTCACATGGAGAGGAGTAAAATAAGTGTAAAAGAAAAGAAAGAGTTAGCAGAACTATGTTAAGTTGTTTCCTTTTCATATGTGTTGTAGTGGCTGATGAAAAGCCAAAAAAAAAATCTAAGTAGTAAGTAGTGTAAGTGATCTCTGGAGACCTTACAAGTCACAAGTATTTCCGTTCGGTGGACGAAGTTCCGGATGAACCTGGACTTGCAAGGGGTGTTAATTTATGTTCTTAAGGGTTGTTTATAAAGTGTGGTCATTTCAATGCAATATTTACACCATCCTCCCCACCAGATTCAATCATGGGGTAGAATTGCTTTTCAATTTGTTGAAAGAAGGTTCTTGTCAAATTTTTAGTTGTTTAGAAACTCCTTTGTCAGTTAAAAATTGTAGAGCATCTTCAGGCAACTTTCCTTTATTGGGTAGAAGATAATGAAAATCAATTCCATGTTTACATATTAAGCAACATAAGTCTCTACTTTGAGGTGTTCCATAATATACAAGTTGTTTCGCGCCAATATATAACAAGATTGCTTTCGTAGGGACTATATTAACAAAAGCCTGTAAGCAATGAATAAATGGTAATTGATCTCTTCCTTTAGACTTTTTCAACAGTGCTAGGATTTGTTTACCGGCTCGGCCATTAGTTGGCAAATTATACTTTTGTGGATTCTCTATCAATTCATTAGTTAATCTTATTCGCATAGACATTTCATATTCCCTATGACCGTACAAACCAATTGAACAACATTGAAACAGTGAATCAGTTTCATCGTTTAAATAAATATACTCAAATCCCTCTGGCCATTCATTCACATAATTTGCATCCATTGGAAACTCATAAAGTTGTTTAATTTCAAGATCAGTTAATTCATTATCCAACTCTACAGTGTCCTCTGGACAAGATGTTGAAAATTCTTTATTATCCTGATGAGGTGAAGAATCCGGGTGGATTGAAATAAGTGAAGAGCCTAAAGGATCTAAAGCATCAGTTGTTTTGGAAAGTAGTTTAGGAGTACAGTTAATAGTAGAAGATTTAGAGGAGTTATCAGAATTAGAATTAGGAAGATCCGGAGGGATAGTAGAAAATGAAGTAAGTGGAAGGTCATGATTGACTAGTTTAGTAGGTTGAGAAGAGCTAGGATGAATAGATTTTGTAGAAGTAGAAGTAGTAGATAAGGCAGATAGAGTACATAAAGTAGTAATAGGAATTGTAGTAGTAGGAATAGTAGGAGTAGGAATAGTAGTAGTAGGAATAGTAGGAGTAGGAATAGTAATAGTATGAATAGTAGGTTTAGAAGTGATAGTTATAGAGGAAGATATAGGATTAAGATTACTGACATCTCCTTTTCCGTTGTTTGTGTTACCAGTAGAGTTGTTATTGCCTTGAATCTTAGGCATGTTGTCAGAGATTGGGTGTTTTTCAAGTTTAAGTAGTGGTGGTATCTGTACCTTTTTCGTTGAAATTTCCTTAGTAGGTGGTTTATTGCCACTCGTTTGCCACCTAGGTGATTTTGGAGAGCTAGATAAGTTAGTTTTTAAGGGTGGTGTTAGTGATTCTTTGATCACTTCTGTTTTTAAAGATTGGCTCTGCTTTTTAGATCTGTAAATTTCTTTCCGTGGACAATTCATGCCCAGGTGGTTACTTCCACAGTAAGGACAAATAGGGATAATAGAATTTTGTTTAGTGTCCCTTTTTGGGCAAAAAGAAATAATATGGCCATGTTCTTGGCAATATATGCATTTATTTTGTCTGGTGTAACATTGTTCATACACATGACCACGTTTACTACAGAATTGACAATATGGTCGTTTCCTACACTTCCGGATATCATGTCCGGTTCGTTTACAGTAATTACATGTCAGTGTAGATTTTAGCCACCTTGATCGTGGAATTTTTTGATTTAGCAATGTTTTCTGATCATATGTTATTGTTGATGGATTATTTCGATATATTTGAGAGGATTTATTTTTTATAAAGGTTTCAGAACCCTGATCGTTTTTATCAAGTTTAAAATGACATAAATTCACTGAAATACCCGGCCGATTATTTTGAGAAGAACTGGTGTTCTTTTTAGGCGCTTGGGTTAAATTAGAGGGTTGTAACGTATTCTCGCTAAACATTGGGGAAGGAGGTTTCTCAAAATAGGAAACAAGTTTTGCAAGGTTCAGGAGAATTTGTTGGTTTTGTTGATATAAGGTCTTCAACCAGTCAATGATTCCAAAAGATGTCAGTGGTTGCTGAGAACCTTGTTGAACATTAGAAGTTGTAGGATAGGTCCAGTGTGGATCAGACATTTGAGTCATTTTATCATGCAGCAAAGCCAATTGTGATGCCTGTTGTTGTAAGTTTTCTAGTAGAGGTTTGTTGAGTTCAGTTATATCAGTAGTAGAGTCAGTAGACATTGTTGAAGTAAGTGTTGTTGAGGTGTGTTGATCCATTCCAATGGAGAAATAACGAAAAAAGATAGAAAACCAAGAATTAGAAAACAGAAAGAAAAGGTAGCAGTCTAGTCGGCAGTTATAGCAACTACGCTCTGCTACCAATAAAAAGATTTGAAAGTTGAGATTGAGAATGGAGTATGATAAAGACTTACTGTTTAAGCTAAGGCCGTAGGGGCACCATCGTGTCCTAGAAAAAAAATGTTGCCAAAACTTCCGACCCTTGAATGCTTCCTCTCTTTCTGCTTAATGGCGAAGTTGAGATTTGAATTTAGAAATTTGATGAAGTGGAGAGGTTGATAAGCTCGTGCGAAAGCAGATGAAACTCATGCAAAGTGACAGTTGCAGGATATGGAAAAAGATGAAAAGGAAGATTAGAGGATGCAAGGATGACATATAAACATAAACAATAAAGCATAAGCAATAAGCAAAATTATAAATAATTACCTTAATTGATTTTTACCAAAATTAAAAGGGAATGCAAGCTTTGTAAAGTTATTTAATTTAAGATGATTGAGAGGGGATAAGATAAATAGTAAAATGAGAGGTTTATTAAATAGTAAAATTATTTACAAAAGTAAATCATGTCATTATCATCCATGCACACTCTTAGGGGCACAGATAATATTTTTTTATTGAGTGATGGTACTAGGTACATTCGCTACTTGCGGGAACAATTTCATTTTTTAGTTATGTACTGCGGGAACATTTCTTTTTGAGGTTTATGCACTATAAGTACGAGGAAGTTATAATTTTTGCTTCAGAGAAGTGAATACAGGTGTAACATCTTAC
>JABUQX010016042.1:27500-33589 GCA_015478945.1 Trachelipus rathkii | reverse complement strand
CGACATGATTGCAGCATTCGACTTCCCTGCCATTGTTGGTACTCAGCTTTGAAACCTGATTTCTTGTGACTTATTAAAACGTTTAGACGAACTGCAGTCAATGAGTTATTTGGAAATTCTCAGCTTTTATCTAAAGTTCAAGGTAGTTCAGTTGTTGTTGTTTGTGTTGTGTGTGTTGTGTGTGTTGTTGTGTTGTTGTTGTGTTGTTTTGTCTGTTGTTGTTGTTGTGTGTTGTTGTTGTGTCTGTATTATGATTATTATTATTATATTATTATTATTCATTATTATTATAGTATTATTATTATTATTATTATTTATATTATTATTTATATTATTAGAGTAGTAGTAGTAGTAGTAGTATATAGTAGTAGTAGTAGTAGTAGTGTAGTAGTAGTAGTAGTAGGTAGTAGTGAGTAGTATTAGTAGTGTAGCTATAATTGTTAAAGACTATTGTAGACGTGAGTGAATTGAAAGATTTACACATAAAATTTTTACAGAGTTCAAGTAAGTTTCAATTGCCTGTGCAGTAGCAGCTATTAGATAGTTATTCTCAATTGAGTAGTTAACAGTATAATATATTAGTTAGTTGTAACCCTCCTTGTAGTTAAATAAGCGCTTTTATCATAGAACACCACATAGTTTCGGAAGCTTTCAGAAAATTAAAAAACAAAACCAAAAAAATTGGAATTTTTTTTTCCTTTAAATGAGATTTTAGATCCCATTTATGTAATAATAAATTAAAGGAAGAGCTAAAATTACAATTAGCTAGTTGGGCGTTAGTTGCAGCAGTGCAGTAGTTGCAGTAGTAGGAAAGGATATTCAGTAATAGTATAGTAGAAAATATCAAATTATATTTAAAAAAGATTTGAATGCATTGGAAATTGAGTTAGATATAGTATCGAGTATCATTAGTAGATAGTATCATTAGTAGTAGTAGTAGTAAGTAGTAGTAGTAGATGAGTAGTATAGTAGTAAGATTAGTATAGTAGCTATCCATATAAAAAAAATATTAAGTGCCATTTAATACAGCCTTGAATATATTGAAAAGTAGTTGTAGCAGTAGTATCAGTAGTAGTTATAAAATTGCAATAGCTTCAGTAGTAGAAAATATTAACTGCTTTAATAGAGCCTTGAATGTATTTCAGGATGCATCCAATGTGTGTGGAAAGGTACTTTGTCCTGCCGACATGCCTTCATTCTCGAATTTACAAAGATGCAAGTTTTAATGATTAACAGTAACCTCTTTCTCGATTCACACCTTTACCTTCTTATTACAGTTGGAAAGATTTGAAATGATCTTCAAATAAAGAAAATCATAAAAAACACAACTCGAAATATGATCCTGAGAAAAGTTTATAATATATATATATATTATTATATATATATATATATATATATATATAAATATATATATAATATACATACATAATATATATATATATAATATTAGGACTATATATATAATATACATATTAATACTATACTAACAATACTACTATTTTAGATTAATATATACCTAGTGATGTTTACTACTTATATGGGGATATACTTTAGTGAGTATAATATACATATATACAATCATATATATATATATATATATATATATATATACTATTATATAGTATTTAAACATATTCATTTATAAACATAGCGATTATATAAATAGAATGAATTATAACACAATTTATACTCCTTAACTCACAGACACAAATCTCCGCTTCGATTGAGCACGAACACTGTCGCCATATTTTAATGTATTAAAGCGTTATTTCAATACGGTCCTATTCATTACCTTTTTTGCAGTTTCAACTTTCATAATCGTTTTATATTATTTTAAACCATTCCATTTATATTGACCAATTTTCGCAAAAAAAAACCAAAGAAAAATCTATTCACTTAACATTATGGGACAATTAGTACAAAACATCGACACGTTTACCTATAAATGCTTAAACCTCGGGCTAAGTAACGAGCAGCACGAGTAGTAGGAGGTCGCCTCATGACCACTACATATATACCTTATATATAGAATATAATATATACTATAAATTAATATATATATATATATACCTATACATATACTATATATACATACTATATATATATATAATTACTTATAATAATTATATATATATATATTCTATATAGATATATATATACTATATAATATAATATATACTATATATATTTATTAGTGTTCGACACTTGTAGAACATCGCTCCACGAACCGGCAAATGCCTAATGTCTATCTACGCAGGGAGGAGCTCATATAAAAACCTCCGAAAGAAGTTGCCCAAAGGTAACAAATACTCGCTAAAATTATTCTAGTAGTCAGACCAGCATTCACGTATCAATGGCAAAAGATGATTATTTTTTTCATCCAGTAATTTTGCGATGATTATTGTTGTGCGGAGTGTAAATCTCAAATGTAGGGCACTGTACCAGTTAAAAGGGCTGTTCAAATATTTTATCTAATTTAATTTAATTTTTATATTAATATTTAATTAATAATAATATTTGTTTCTCAAAGATGTAATCCATTGATGAATTTTATTACTTATTATATATATTATTATTATGATTTATTATTATATTATATTATTATTATTATTATTACTTTAATTATTATTAGTTATTATGATTATTATACATTATTAATTATTCATTATTATTATTGATTATTATTGTTATATGATTATTATTATTATATTATTCATATTATTATTATTTATTATTATTTTCCATATTATTATATATAATTATAATTATTATTATTATCATTATTATTATTATTTATTATATTATATTATACCATTATTAATTCATAATTATGATTACTTTCACCTCTTATTTTCTCAATCTAAGTATATCACTATTATATCTATTAAATTCAACTCTTAGTAACTTAACTTAACATTATTCATATAACATCTCATTCCCAATTTATTATATAATTATTATTATTATTATAATCCATTATCTATTATCTATTTAATTATCATTATTAAACACAACAACCTATAATTAACCTATCTCACTCTCAATAGAATCTCATCATTAATTATCAGTATCGCCATTATCATTACATCAATCTATTCAAATTTATTAATTATATATTATTATAACTATTAATTGTATACTTTACAATTCCCTCCTCCTATAAAACATGATCCATTTCAGCGGAACTATAGGCCAAGACATAGACTTCGACAACGATCTCGGTAGCGAACCGGCATCATCAATATCCTCTTGACAGCTCTACCGGTCTGACTCTCCTAAAAACCCCAGATTTTCCATTACCAGAAAAGTGAGCAAAAGTATTACATTAGGTGATCTAGTATGGCCCACCGCAATGCGCAGCACCACCACATCATGTTTCGCACAGCCACCGCAACCGCACCAACCGCCACCGCACAGAACCGCACCGCACCGCATCGCACAAGCACGGCCGAATCCTTTGGTTTGGGCCAGCACTGTTTATCATACGTTACAATTGAGTGTTTAATTATTATCCCTTTTGAAAATATCATAAAAGCCCGATAGGTGTATCTCCAGTATTATTTAAATTGTGGTTACTGAGACTATATTATTATTATTTCTATTATTATTATTATTATTATATTATTATTATGTTATTATTATTATTCATTATTATGATTCATTTATTATTATTAAGTATTATTATTACTTATTATATTATTATTTATTATCTATATTTTATTATATTAAAATTATATATATTATATATTATTATTTATAGTTATTTATTATTATTATATATTTATTATACTATTATTATTATTTTATTATTATTACCTATATTAATTATATATTATTCACTTTCAATCGTGAAAAATAAATGCCGATTCTACCACTTAACCTTATAATATAAAAAATAAAAATATAATTAAATCTTAATTTCACGAGCAGATATCGTGAGATTTTGAGTAAAAGTTTTCATTCGTTGAAACAAAGAGTTTTGTGGAAATGGAACAAAGAATCGATGCCAGACTTGCCCAAAAATGTCAAACAGGACCCCAAGAAATGGATATTTACCCTCTATTAAAAGTAAAGAAAAACTAATATATATATTATTATATATACTAATATATATAAATATATCATAGTATAGATTATATATATATAATATATATAATTAATTCATATATAATATATATAAAAATATAATATATATATATATATATATATATTATATATTATTATATATATATATATATATATATAATATATATATATATATATATGACATTTATAGGTAAAGAAAACTATATTAGTATATAAATAATATATATATATATAATATATATATTACCAGAGAAAATATTTAATAGGTTTTCAATTAATTTTCATTAAGAAATATTAATTTTATTTTATTTCTATTTTTAGGTCATCCAAAAATTAAATTGTTCATTACTCATGGAGGCCTTCTAAGTACATTAGAGTCATCGTACAATGGAGTCCCCGTACTTGGAATGCCGGTAGCTGGCGATCAATACTCTAATATGGTGGAGGTACAGAAAGAAGGCTGGGGTAGAGTAGTGCGGTGGGCGGAACTTGAAGAAAACACCTTGAGGGAGATAATCTTGGAAGTGCTGAATAATAAAAAGTATGTTTTAGGTTTTTTTTCTGTTGAGAATTTTATTTAATTGACCTAAAATTAAACCAGACTAGTAATGAATAATGAACCCAACCTAACTTAACATTACCTAACCGAATGTAATAGGCTACCTTAACCAGACCATCAGAACAGAATTGTCCTCATGTAGTTGCTATGACATCACGTTATGCCAGCCAATGAGGAGGCAGATCGACTTCCATCTTATTTGATAATAGAAGAAGAAGGAATGCCCTAATGACCCGGATAGTTTTTATGTATTAAAAAAAATACATTATTGAGCTTCTGAGCACAGTGCCATGTACAACTATTGGACATAGTTTCTGGTCTCAAAAAGGTGAAGAGCCTGATTTTCCCCTCCAGAAAAGGAATAAAAAAATTGGTCACCCTGAGTAGGTTTGAAATTTTGACAGTAATTAGTGTCTTTTCTGCTTTAAAAGGATGGATAGGTCAGAGCACATCTTGTAAGATTGCTAGGCGTGGTTCTTGCAGAGATATTGGCATATGCAAAAGGTAATAGTAGTAAAGCGTAACAACTTCAAAAGTACACATCCTATAACAATCTTGTTGTTGTTTTTTTTTGTTTTTGGTAGATCCTCAGGTTGGATTTGGACCTTAATTAACTAGTCTGGTTTATCACAAAAGATTTGGCGAAATTTGAAGCCTTGGTTTTTTTTCCGCCATTGCGTTAATTCTATTTTTCCTACTATTCGGCCAATTTTATTCTAACCTATAGATGACTTCAATTCTCATTTCATTAAGTATTTTAAGTACCAAATAATGTTCTAACATGCTCAGGTACAATTCTTTTTTTAAATCTACTACACTTTGAAAAAAAATAATAATAAATAAATAAATAAATTAATCTCATTTAGTTTTTAGTTACTTCTGCTTTTTTCATTTACCGTTTTTTTATTTTTTTTTATTTTTTACGGATAACTATCAGAATTTGTTGATGGAATATTAACAAAATTTACCTTTAATTATAACATGTATATCAAATTTATGTACCTTTAAAGTCAATTCTTTCCCTTTCACTGTATGGAAAAGATTTATAAACCTAACAAAGTATTCAAGATACTTTATAGAATTGCCGTAAACTGATTATGTAAAAATTATTAGTGATGACACCCAATGTTTAACAGTTTAACATTGGATGTCGACACTATACATACACTATTTGACTTCAATTTTTTTTATTTGAGAAACTAATTAGAGTTTTTTATTGCCTCCCATCATGGAAAGATAGACCAATCAGCTTGAACTAGTTTTAATATGGTGCTGCCATTCTAGAGGGTGGAAAACACCAAATCTAAAGTAAACGTTTTGGCTGATGGCTATAAAGTTTTCAAATCTAAGAGAAATTCTTATTCTCTTTTGCGTAAATAGATTTCCAGATCTTTGCATTTTGATTTTTTTTTTAATTTTTTGACAGAATGACGGAAATTGTGAA
>JABUQX010016042.1:7500-20000 GCA_015478945.1 Trachelipus rathkii | reverse complement strand
CCAGTAAGCAGCTTCTTCATCAGGAGGGACTAGCCTGTCCTTCATTATAATTGATTTTGTTTTCACAATTCCGTTCCATTCTGTCAAAAAATTAAAAAAAAATCAAAAGCAAAAGATCTGGAAATCTATTTAGCGCAGAAAGAGAATAGAATTTCTTCTTAGATTTTTTGAAAACTTTATAGCCATCAGCCAAAACGTATTACTTTGATTTGTGTTTCCACCCTCTAGAATGCAGCACCATATTAAAACTAGTTCAAGCTGATTGGTCTATCTTCCATGAGGGAGGGCCAATAAAAAACTCTATTAGTTTCCAAATAAAAAAAATTGAAGTCAAAAGTGTATGTATATTGTCGACATCCACATGTTAACTGTTAAGCATTCGGTGGCTCATCAGTAATAATTGTTACATTAATCAGTTTACGCAATTCATATAAAGTATCATTGAATACTTTGTTAGGTTTATAAAATCTTTTCCATACAGTGAAAGGGAAAAGAATTGACTTAAAGGTACATAAATCTTGAATATACATGTTATAATTAAAGGTAAATTTGTTAATATTCATAAATTAATTCTGATAGTTATCCGTCAAATTCAGTCTGATATTGAAAAAAACGTAAAGAAAAAAGCAGCAGTACAAAAGCTAAATTGAGTTACATTTTATTATTTATTATCTATTATTTTTTTTCAAAGTGTAGTAGATTTAAAAAAGAATTTGTACCTGAAGCATGTGTAGAACATTTATTTTGGTACTTAAATACTTAATGGAGAATGAGAAATTGAAGTCAGCTATAGGTTAGAATAAAATTGGACCGAATAGTAGGAAAATAGAGATTAAACGCAATGCGGAAAAAAAACCAGGCTTCAATAATTTCGCCAAAATCTTTGTGATAAACCAGACTAGTTATTAGGTCCAAATCCAACCTGAGATCTACCAAAAAACAAAAAAAACAACAAAACAATTGTTATAGGAATGGTGACTTTGAAAGTTGTACGCTTACTTTACTATTACCTTGTGCATATGTCCAAATGCTCTGCAAGAACCCACGCCTAGCAATTCTTACAAAAGATGGTGCTCTGACCGAATCCATCCTTATTAAAGCAGGAAAGACGCACTACATTACTTGTCAAATTTCAAACCTACATCAGGGTTGACGCAAAATTTTTTTTATTTCCTTTTCTGAGGGGGAAAATAGGCTCTACCTTTTTGAGGACCCAGAAACTATGTCAATAGTTGTACATGGCCACTGTGCCTCAAGCTCAATAATGTAAATTTTTTGTAATACATAAAAGCTCATCCGGTTCATTAGGGCATTCTTCCTTCTATTATTCAATTGAAGATGGAAGTCGATCTGCCTCCCTCATTGGCTGGCATAACGTGATGTATAGCACTACATGAGGACAATCTGTTCTGATGGTCTGGTTAAGGTAGACCTATTACATTCGGTTAGGTAATGTTAAGTTAGGTGGCGTCATTATTCAGTACTAGTCTGGTTTTAATATTTAAGGTCAATTAAATAAAATTTCAACCGAAAAACAACCTAAAACAACTTTTTAATTATTCCAGCACTTTTCCAAGATTATCTCCCCAAGGTGTTTTCTTTTAAGTTCCGCCCACCGCACTACTCTACCCAGCACTTCTTTCTGTAGCTCCACATATTAGAGTATTGATCGCCAGCTACCGGACATTCCAAGTACGGGGAGCTCCATTGTACGATGACTCTAATGTACTTAGAGGCCTTCCATGAAGGTAAGATGAACAATTTAATTTTGGATGACCTAAAATTAGAAATAAAATAAAATTAATGATTTCTTATGAAAATATAAGAGCTCTATTAAATATTTTCTCTGGAATATATATATATATATATATTATATATATAATATATATATATTTTTTTTTATATAAAATGTATATTATAATATAAATATAATAATATATATTATATAGATTATATTATAAATTATATATATAATATATATATATATATATATATATAATATAATATATATATATATATATATATATATAAATATAGCGATATAATATTTAGTATATAAATATTATATATATATATATATATTAGTTATATACTATATCATAGTTTTCTGACCTAAGAAGGTCAGGTTGGGAAGCCATTTTTGCAGTTTGACATTGCTGGGCAAGTCTGGCATCGATTCTTTGTTCCATTTCCACAAAACTCTTTGTTTCAACGAACTGAAAACTTTTACCAAAATCTCACGATATCTGTCGTGAACATAAGATTTATTATATTTTTAATTTTTTAATATTATAAGGTGTTTAAGTAGGTAGATTCGGCATTTATTTTTAACGATGAAAGTAATAATAATAATAATAATAATAATAATAATAATAATAATAATAATAATATAATAATATAATAATAATAATGAATAATAAATAATAATAATAAATAATCAATAATTAATAATAATTTCAATTATAATAAGGAAAATTAATGAATAATTAATGATAATAATAATAATAATAATAATAATAATAATAATAATAATAATAATAATAATAATAATAATAATAATAATAATAATAATAATAATAATAATAATAATAATAATAATAGTCTCAGTAAACCACAATTAAATAATAATGGAATACACCCATATCGGTTTTATGATATTTTCAAAAAGGGATAATAATTTAAAACACTCATTGAACGTATGATAAACTAGTGCTGGCCCAAACAAAGGATTCGGTGCCGTGCTGTGCGATTTGCGGTGCGGTGCGGGCGTGCAGGTGCGGTTGGTGCGGTGCGGTGCTGTGGGAAAATGAAGTGGGTAGGTGCTGCGCATTGCGTGCCATACTAGATTCAACCCTAATTTAATACCTTTGCTGCACTTTTCTGTAGTAAAATCTGGTTAAGGCAGACCCTTAAACTGAAGAAAATGAATCCTTCCTCACCAGATCCTTCGATCCAGTCTTCCAAGTCCTGAAATAATTTATTAAGAGAGGTAAATAAAAGTAATAATAATAATAATAATAATAATAATAATAATAATAATAATAATATAAATAATAATAATAATAATAATAATAATAATAATAATTATAATAATAATAATAATAGAAATAATAAAAAATAATAATAATAATTAAATAATAATAAAATAATAATAATAATGAATTAATTAATAATATAATACATAATAATAAAATAATAAAAAATAATAATAATAATAATAATAAATAATAATAATATAATATAAATAAATATAATAATATAATATTATAATAATAATGATATAATATAATGAAAATAATATAATATAAAAAATATAATAATAATAAAATAATAAATAATAACAATAATAATAATAATAAATAATAATAATAATAATAATAATAATAATAATAATTATAATAATAATAATGAAAATAATAATAATAATAATAATAATAATAATAATAATAATAATAATAATAATAATAATAATGTGAATAAATCATTATGATCCATATTCAGAACCTTACAAAATATAAGGAAAAGTTAAATTAAAAATTAAAAAAATTAATAAAATATTAAACACCCTTTTAACTGAGGCTACCATGCCCAACATTGCAGATCTACACTCCCACAACAATATCATCCCAAAAAACTGGATGAAAAAATACAGCTTTGCCCAGTACGTTAAATGCTGTCACAATGAATAGTTTAGCGATACGCTTTTTGCCTTTGGCAAACTGTTAGGGAGGTTTATATGAGCTCCTCACGCGTCAGAACATTAGCATTGCCGATCGTCGGAGGATTGTTCTAAAGTTCGAACACTGAATATTATATATATATATATAATATTATATAATATATTATATATATATATATATATATAAATATATATATATTATATATATACTATATATATATATATATTATATTATATATATATATAATATATTATATATATACTATATATATATATATATATAATGATATATAGCTATATAGGCAGAGGCGACTTCCTTTACACTCGTGCTGCACGGTACTTAGCACGAGTAACTTATTAGAAACGGCTCGATTTTTACAAATTTCATTAATGTTATATAATTTTTCTTTTTTTTTGCGAAAAATTGGTCAAATAAATGAAATATATTAACAAAAATATAAAGATTATGCAAAATTGAAACCAAAAAGATAAGAATAACCGCTATTAAATAACGCTTTTAATACATTAAAAATGGCGACAGTTCGTGCTCAAATCGAATAGCGGAGATTGTGTCTGTGAATTAAGAGTATAAAATTGTTTATAAATACTATGTTTATAAATACTATGTTTATAAATAATATGTTTAATACATATATTATTATATATATACTCTATAATAATATATATATATATATAATAGTATATATTTATATATATAAATAATTACATATATATATATATATATATTATATATATATATATAATATATATATTATATTTAATTTATAATATATAATATATTATAATATATATAGCTATATATATATATATATATATTTATATAATATATATAATATATATATATATATATATATATATATATATTATATTATAAACTTTTCTCAGGATCATATGTTCGAGTTGGTGTATTTTTACTGAATTTTCTTTATTGAAGATCATTTCAAATCTTTCAACTGTTAATAAGAAGGTAAAGGTGTGGAATCGAGAAAGAGGTTACCTGTTGTATTAATCACTCGTAAAACTTGCATCTTGTGTAAATTCAGAGAATGGAAGGCATGTCTGGCAGGACCAAAGCCACTTTTCCACACACATTGGATTGCATCCTGAAAATACATCAAGGCCTATAAAGCAGTTAAATATTTGTTCTACTACTGAAAGCTATTTGCAATTTCATAACTACTTACTTGATACTACTGCTACAACTACTTATTCAATAGTATTCAAGGCTGTATTAACATGAGCACTTAATAGTTTTTTTTATATGGAGCTACTACGACTATACTACGTACCTACTACCTACTACTACTACTACTACTACTACTACTACTAGCTAATGCAGACTGACTACATAATGATACTGATACGATATCTACACCTATTTCAATGCATTCCAATCATTTTTAATATAATTTGATATTTCTACTAATACCTATACTAATACCATTTACACGGCAACTACTGCTACTGCGCAACTGAACCCCAACTACTAATTGTAATTTTAGCCATTCCTTTAATTTTATTATTACAAAATATACTAAAATCTCATTTAAAAAAAAAATTCCAATTTTTTGTTTTGTTTTTAATTTTCTGAAACTTCGAACTATGTGGCTTTACTGATAAAGCCTTATTACTACAAAGGGGTTACAAACTTATAATATTACTCTACTGTAACTCTTACAATTGAGAATAACTACCTACTACAGCTGCTACTGCCACAGCAATTGAAATTACTTGAATCTGCTAAAACATTATTTAAATCTTTCAATTCAACCACTCAACAATAGTCATTAAACAATTATTAGCTTGACACACTAAATACTACTACTATACTACTACTACTATCTCACTTACTACTACACTTACTACTTACATACTACTACTACTACTGACTACTACTACGTACTAATACTATATATTAATATCTAAATAATAGATAATAAATAATATAATTAAAATAATAATAATATAATTAATAATGAATAAATTAAATAATATAATAAACTGCAACAACAAACAAACAACAACAACAACCAACAACAGACACAACAACAACAACAACAAGACAACACGAGACAACAACAACAACAACAACAACAACAAGGAACAACAAAAACAAACTGAAAGTTACGGTGCAACTTTAGATAAAACTGGAGAAATTTTTTCCAAAACCTCATGATGCCAGTCGTCATTAACGTTGTGTTAAAGTCAAGGCAAAATCACGGGTTCCAAAGCTGAGTACCAACAAGTGGCAGAAGTCGACTGCTGCCAATCATGTCATAAAAGTAACCTCTCCAAACTCGATGGCAGCTTGCCCAATATAAGGAACCTAAGAGGAGAATAGAAGGGAACAATATTGTCCATCTATTTATAAGTGATGCTACAAATAAAAAATCTTTCTTCTTCTTCTTCTTCTTCTTCTTCTTCTTCTTCTTCCTGTCTTCTTCATTTCTTCTTCTATCTTCTTTTCTTTTCTTCTCTTCTTCTTCTTCTCTTCTTCTTCTCTTTCTTTCTTCTTCTTCTTCTTCTCTTCTTCTTCTTCTTCTTCTTCTTCTTTCTTCGATCTTCTTCTTCTTCTTCTTCTTCGTTCTTCTTCTTCTTCTTCTTTTCCAGTTTCAAATCCCTTTTCCCTTCTAGAGGTTGAAGGGTGTGAATCGGAGACAATCTTGATTGGTGACTCTATAGTGCAGAATATGAATGAAGAATTCGTGAAACGCAACCCTACAAAAAGGAATTGTAAAATGGTTTCTGGGGAAACAATATCAGTCTTTGATAAATCCCTTAATCTTTGCGGGTCAGACACAAATCCTATTTTTCCCAGAGAGTTTGATCGAACAAAGCTACAGTATATAACATCTCTTTCTTGACCCTGAAAAAGAAGATTCTAATTAGAAAATTTGAACGCAAAACAGTGAGAGTAGAAATTTGTTGTTCTTATCGTGCTATAAATTTCTTTAATTAAAAAAAAAAACTGCTTTCAATATAACACTTTTATGCCTGTATTTACAGAAGATTTTCTATGGCGTCATTGTGATTATGTACTTCAACTTTAATTTCAGGCTTTAAAGTTCCCAATTAATTTAATATTAAAATAGTGGTGTGATAATACAAATATGCTTCCCTAGGGTTGTGGAAAAAACGGTTTTTATTTAAGTGTTTTAACATATTTTAACCAAGCGTATTTTTCTAAACAAGAATTCCTTTTTACACCTGTAAAGTCTATATTTATGTTTCTCTGAGAGATATAGAATTTTTGGTATATATATTATGATTTATATTAAATTTTTTCATATTTTTATTAAAATATTTTTTTATTTTATTTTATATTTTTTATTTCTATTTTACATTTTCCGCATTTACAACAATATATTTGATATATCTCACATAACTCATGTTTTTATTATACCATTCTTGGTTCTATTCGGAGTTAAAATTCTTTTAGAGGTAATTCAGATTCGTCGGTTTTCGGGCTTTCATGATTTCACTGGGTTTTCATTCTTTCGTTAAAAAATTCGTCAAGCTTTTCATTCTACGAATTAAACAGCGACTTAACTCACCAAGACTGTAAGAGGGCTGGAGGTCTACACAGCCCAACCTGGAACTAAAAACCAAGCAGGTACTAGGAATTTATAAGGTATAATAAAGTTCTCGAAATTCAGAACTGATATGGCACGCGTTGGGGTTTTGAAAATAAAACATGCGAAAGAAGTCTTTTTTTTTATAAATTAAATAATGAAAAAAATACATAATAGTTTATAGAAGGAGCGAATCAATTCAAAAAATGTATATATAACCTCTAAAATATAAAAAAAAATTCGATTAAATTTCCAGCAAATTCATTTTTTACAAGGTAAGTATGCCTTGGGAATCAGCCATATATATAATACTCACATATAGGCGTAGTGACTTTTATATTCCTTTTAGTTCTGGGTATATTGTATCTTAAACTTAAGACTTATTTACAGATATATAGGCAACTGATGGGAGCGCGATGGTCAAGTGAAATATATCACCAACCTTAACGCATGGAGAGTAGAGAAAGCAGCTACATCTAATAGGTGAGCACCAGGGGCTGGTGGCTTATATACAAAATTTGCCGTATCATTATCCGCACTCTCTGAAAATACGTAAGCGGGCACTTTTGTAACTGGTATACGGCAGGTAATAGTCAAGGAATCGGCATCGGCATGGAAATTTGAAAAGAGTCGTCCCATCACTAAACTACATTTATATATAGGCATATATATATATATATATAGTATACCTATACTAGCTATAAGTATATAATATTATACTGTAATATATAATGATTAATACTATATGGAGTATAAATTATATATATAATTAAAAAATAAATTAATTATTATATATAATATTTTATTACTGTAACACAAAATAATGAGTTTTCGCAAAATTTATTTAATCTATATTATATATATATAATATATATATATACTATATTAATAAAATTATATATTGTAAAGAATATTTATTATCACGTATAATAAATATATATAGTAATATTATATATTATAACTATTTATATATATATTATATATATCCATATGATTTAAATAATATATAAATATTTTATTATATTATTTCATATACTATATAATATATTATAATAATATATATATTAAAAATTATTATTAATTATTAATATATAATATTAAATATATATATAATATATTATATATATATATATTTATAATATATATTAATATATTAATATATATATATATTATATTATATATATATATATATATATATAATTAATATTATATATATATAAAATTACTATTTTATAAGTGTTGTGGTTTTTCCAATTAAATTTATGCATTATATTATTTTTTGTTATAATTTGTATCTACAATTTATTATTATTAAGCTGTATCTTCTATTGATATTTTTTTTATGTATTTAATAAATGAAAAATAAATAAGATATAAAAAAATTAATTATTATATTTTTCTTTTCTTTATTATTTATTTATTATTGTTATTATTTTATCTTATTATTATTATTATTAGTTATTAATTATTATTATTATTATTTATTATAATTATTTATTATTTATTATTAAATTATTATTATTTATTATTATTATTATTATTAATTATTTATATTCTTATTATTATTATATTTTATAATTATTATTATATATTAAATTATTAATATTATTATTATTATTTATAGTGAATCAAAAATAAAAGATAAAGGAGTAAGAAAAATTATATCCGTAAATACTTCGATTAGGTAAAAAAATACCAATAGGATAATATAAATTAATAGTAATACAACATTGTCGGCCATATGAGACAATGACAACTAGCACATCGGAACTCGTGCTCGGCTGCGAGTCGAGATGCAACTCCCGCCAAAGGATTATTTATAGCGTTTTAATGCACAGTATTCTTGCAGCATCATTAAAATTCAACAAACTAATTTAATTTTAAATAAATGAGGAAAAACTAAAAAATAAAATATATATATATCATAATTATTATATATATATATTATATATATATATATATTGATATATATTAAAATATAATATTTATATTAATATATATATATAATATATATATATATATATATTATATATATATATATATATATAATATATATATATATATATCCTTGTTAACATAATAAACTAGACTTTTCAAATATAAGCCACGTCTATCTAATTACAGGTTACGTCATATAAAAGAATATATCGAGCTTACCGTTATTGATAATTTTATACCTCACATTATGTCTTCAAAAATCTAATCAACCAATAGCATAGCATAAATAAATGCCATAGGAAATAGCCCTTTTTATAAAAATAATGGTCTAAAAGTATTTAAGGCCATAATACTTTAATATATATATATATTATAATATATATATATTATAATATATATATATATTAATATATATTTATATATATATATATATCATAATATATATATATATATATCATATATATATATAAATATATAATATATATATATTATATATATAATATTATATATATATATTATTAATATATATATTATATATATAATATATATATATTAATTATATATAATATTATATATATATTATAATAATATTATATATATTAAATATATATATATATATAATATATATATTAATATTAAACTTGCCTTTTCATGGAATACGACTTTGAATATTCGAGTTATATATCGATATATATCGATATGATCGAGTCATTTATTATATAATATAAATATATAATTATTATATTATATAGTATATATATTTAATATATATTATAATATAATAGACTATAATAATTCATACCTGCATCACAATTTATAGAACTATTTAGAATGATTACATAAAACATATTCAAGTATTTAAGTATATCTCAATAAAAATTAATTAATATATATAAATTTTATATTGATTTAACACAGTACCGTATTAAGAACCCAGCATAGCATGTATGATCTGCTCGCCGCGATAGGGAGTCTCGCGTACCTAGAGGGTTAATAACTATGTTACACAGTCCCGTCAATATTTAGGTTCCATATTGTCTATACTCAACGTATAGCTAATAACAATTTGAATTTTTTTTTAATGTATTTATATTTTATATAAATATACAAGATTCAATTTATTATCCGATAATTGATTTTTGATGATTTAATATGTCAAACAATAAAGTATGTGATTATAAATATCTTTTTGATAAGTAATTAATTAAAACTAATTTTTGCACGTTTGAAAGTTTCGATTTCTTAGAATTTTAAAAGAAATTTAATTTAATTTTTATACGAAGATTTTGTAAACAAATTACATTTTTTCATTATAAATTTAAAGAGAATTAAATATTTTTCACTGACGATGCAGTAATGTGCGACCTATATTATTTGATTAAGAGTTTCAATTTTTGTTGTAGTAACGTTTTTTCTTTTTATTACGGTGATTAATATGGAAAAATTCACAATTTTAACTTCTACGTTTTTACTTACTTTTTTCTTTTATTTTTATTTTTATCTTTTTCAATTTAGCGTTTCGTTTGATTTTTAATGAATTTTTATTGACCATTTTTTACCTTCCCTTTTTACCTTTTATATTTTGACTTTTAGAATTTTTACCATTGGAATTTATTATCCAAATTTTTACTTTTCGATTTTTTGTTCGCAAACTTTACAAATAAGTTTTTACATTTGAAGTGTGCGATTTTACAATTTGTATGTTTAAAAAAATAGTTTAAAGGGTGTTTGTTAACTATAGTGTTCACAATATTAATACTTTTATTTACACCGAAAAAAGAGTAGATAAAAAGAAAAGTTCAAATTCTCGTAGATACTCCATTCATAACTTTAAAACTGGACCCTAATTTTTAAAAACGAAAAAAAAGCGATCTCGAAAGATGTCCAACGCGAATGTTACAAGTTTTTGCGATGGAAGCAAATATGCAACAATCGTAGGCTGGACGGATTAGTTCAATATCTTACGGACTATTCTATAAAAAATACCGTGACCTTATATATAAACTTATGGGCCTACTATCAACGAGAATTGTCCTAACTGGGACAAAACTAGAAGAAGGGGCTAAATTCATATGTAATGTCACACTATTTATCAAAAATGAATATAAAAAACGAATCAAAACACTAGAGCCATTTTTACACTAAACATCTGAAGGGAAGGAAGGGTGACCGAGATCGTTAGCATAGGGATTCCTAACGGTTTGTCCAGACGGCTTCAACACAAATATAATACCTATGTAAAATCACTAAAAATACCATCAAAAGAAGTGAAAGTTGACGTTTCCCTCCCAGATCAAAAAACAAAAAGCATCTAGGGAGCCTACTGGAATTTGGTATGTCACTTCCAATAGAGTGATGATACCTTAAAAGAAGGGAATTTGAAATCCGTCTGAAGGAGAGATTTCGTCAAAATAACTGTTACTTTAATTGCTGCATGTTTAAAATGATTCGTTCGTTGGAGCTTTGGGAATTCAAACAAGGAGGACGAAAGCTCATGCTCACAGCAATGTTATGAAAGGAGTGCTCGCAAAATCGATGTTCCGAGCTTTTATACGAGATGGTAAGACCGCAAAAGCGGTTATCAACAAGTAATTAATGAAAAAACATTAATTTGACCAATTACTGTTAAAATTACAATTGGTACCAATAAAAAAAAACTAAATTAAAACTAAACATTACATAAATATTATGTTAACGTCAAATCAATGTAGTTATTTAAAAAAACAATCAAAAGTTACATTACATTCCCTAGGCAGCACTATTACCTGTTTCGACAACGTTGTAATCTTCATTCTCTATGAAGGAAATTAACTAAAAAATTGGTAAAACTTAAGTTTCTGTCTGACCTGATTTCGATATATCGATAGATATCGATATCGATATCTATCAATATCGATATCTATCGGATATTGATCTCATGCGGATAGTCCGGATTATTGCTGTAAGTCGATATCGAATATACGGTTAGTAAGTGTGTAATGAATTGAGGGGGTTGTTTGTATACTATATAGTAATATATATTATATATATTATTTATATATATATAGATAGTATTAATATTATTATATATATATATATATATATATATATATAATATATATATATATATATTAATATATTATATAAAATATACGCGTACTTTACGCTTGTAGTCATATATAATATATTATATAAATTATATATATATATATATATATATATATATGATATATATATATATATATATATATAGTATATATATATATATAATATATAATATATAATATAATATCATATATATATATATATAT
>JABUQX010016042.1:0-2500 GCA_015478945.1 Trachelipus rathkii | reverse complement strand
TTTATAATTAAATGAATATTCTATCGCAGGCCAGTTTTTGCATAATCATAAGAATTTTTGAATAAAACGTTAGTAATTTTTTTTTATCAAAAATTGGTTAAGTGAAATGAAGTTAAAATTAAACATATATTTATAATATCAGGCCTATATTATTATTATTATGATATTATTATTATTGATTATATTATTATTATTATTATTATTCTTATTATTATTATTATATTATTATTATTATTATTATTTTACCTAGTATGGTACATTATTGTTATTATTATTATCTAGAAAATATTGAAATATTTTTAATATATTTCTTAGTAAATGACATTTTTATGGATCGTGATTTTATTTGATATTTAATAATTATAATAAAAAAAATCTATGCATATATATATATTATATTTATATATATAATATTATATATATATATATATAATATTTTATATATATTAATATATTGTGAGAGAGGAGAGAGAGAGAGAGAGAGAGAGAGAGAGAGAGGAGAGAGAGAGAGGAGGGAGAGAGAGAGAGAGAGAGAGAGAGAGGGAGAGAGAGAGAGAGAGAGAGAGAGAGAGAGAGAGAGAGAGAGATTACCTAATATATATAGACCCTGTATTCAAGCTGGGTGCAATACCCAAGAAGGATAGTAATGGTACTTAACTCCTATCTGAGAAATTATTATCATTTGAGGCATCTCCTCGAATTTTTTCTCAATTTTCCCAAACTAAAAAAGATATTAAGGTAAAAGTTTAATCTATAGCACGTTAATGTCTATGTTATATTTAATTATATTCATAATTCATATACAACTTACCTCGGCGCGAGTAAGTTGATTACAACGGCAAACCCTGTCGCGCTCAGCGCGCATTGTGCGAAGCGATGCGGCCGGATCTGGCCCTTGTATCACACAACGGGAGCTCCAGCGTCTGCGACAATGCTGTTAAAGTCTTGGTATTGTTTTAGTTTTTTTATTTAAAACTAATATTTATAGGAGTAATGAAAGAAATAATGTTTAACCTACAAAATAAATAATTTTGAAATGGAAAATATCTAATTTGAAAGACCAAATAAGAAGTGCAAAACAATCAAAATCGAGGTTTTATAGAAAACCAAAAATTAATTTAAATAACTAAAAAGTGCCGGCCCATTACGGTAGGTCTCATGGAGTTCGTACTTTGGTTTTATTAATTTTAATTATGTTCAAAATATGTATGATATTATTAGAAAAGTATATAGGCTACACATACATACAATCACTTAAATATACAAACAAATAAAAAAATAAATAAAAAAAAAATAAAATAATCCATTAATTTAAAAAAGTATATAAATATATATATATATATATATATATATAATATATATATTATATATATTATATATTATATATATAATATATATAGTATTATATTATATAATATATATATATAATTATATGGCCAGCATCCCGAAGCAACATGCATGTAACCTAAAAAACTATAACATCTACAGGAAAATAATAACATTTATGATGCATAAGCAAGCAATTTATCTATAAAAAAAAAAAATGTATATGTTACTTCTGAATATTTATTAATAAACCACACTTAAATATTCAGTATTATCTTAGGTCTGGCCAGGGCGTACGCCTTCTCATTAACCTTCCATCCTGCAGTATTACGAGAGCAAGAGTTACCAAATATGTTTTTTTTTAATTTTAGTATTTATGCCTCTGGGGAAAAAAATGTTTGTTAATTTTTCTTTTATTGACCTTTTAGGTGGTTCGAGCCGACGGGAGGGACAGAGGGGGGGACGAAGCTCCCCCGTCGGTCGTCCCACCGGTAGGCCGAGAAACCACCGACTCTTGTCTATTTTTAAGGTTTACCAGTGGGGTATCCTTTAGTTTAAAAAAAATTCAACAATTTGGCAACTTTTCGCTCTCTCCGAGTGCTAGACTCCATCTTACTTCTCGAAAAACGATAATTATTCATACAAGTTTTTCCACATTTTTTAATAATTTTATTTTTTCATAAATATTTTAATATTTTTGTTTTGTTTTTTGTTGAAGAATGGCACTGTTTTAAGTGGTCTCCTGATTAATATCTTGGTTTAATTTTTTTATGTTACTAGTGTGTTCAGGTGATATAGCGCGGTATTTTATTTTTTTAGTTACCATGCATGTTTGCTTTCGCGGGATGCTAGAGACCTAAATAATAATTATATATATAGTATATATATATTAATATATAATATATATATATATATATGCTATATATAATATATAATATAATATATATATTAATAATAAATATATATTAATACATATATAGATATATAATATAAATATATATATTATATATATATATATATATTATAATAATATATAGTATACCTTTTTTTTGTAGCATAATTTCTAGTTTTTTAAGCTTCCACTAGATATTTTGAACATTAAATATTAACACATTTTGTCCTCAATAATATTTTAATTTTGTACCCTTAATTTTTCAGTAAAACTTGAATATAA
>JABUQX010016041.1:0-40730 GCA_015478945.1 Trachelipus rathkii | reverse complement strand
GACGCGGGGCTGGGAACCGTGGTGTCCTGATGACACCGTAGCATCGGTCCCACGCGTTGGTCCAACGGTCGTCCTCGAATTACTAACTTTGCGTGGCATTGGTAGAGCTCTTTATTCTTGATAGATTATAGCATATGAATGACTTACTAACGTGAGTCTAGTAGAGCCTGTCCATACGGTAATTTCTTGTTTTATCTGAAATAAAATGAAAGTGTATAGATTCTTAATAAAAACATTAAGAGGTACCTTTCTTTAGGTATTATCATTAAGTAAAATATTAACTGAAGGAATACAAATTATCCATTGTAAAACCATTGTGCAAAAATAATTTTACGCTTCTGTGCCTTTAGATTCCAAGAGAGATGATGGAAATAGCCTTCTTGAAGTAAAAAAGGGTTACTATCTTAGTTCTCATCATTGACCAACGACACCTCAATTATGATCTAAGGTCATATGTATTTTTATGTACACCATTTCGGTTTCCTCTATTCTACCTTTTTTGTATATCACCATTAGGGGAATAGTACCACCCATATTTCTAGATTTCTGACACCTGGTTGATAACATGTTTTCTGTTAACCATATTAATCTTTATGGGCTTCTCAATCAGGTAGCGGAATTTTTGCAGAGTAACATTAAGAATGCTTTTCTTGTTGGGGCTTGTTGGCTTTCTCAATATCTGCAATTGTAACTATGGAATATTAAAAGCTCTATGCGATAGAGGTATTAAGGAAGCGAGGAGGGACAATCTTCAATGGCATCATTCAAAGCTATTTCTTTATCAATTTTTTTACCAGTGGGTTCTCAACTACATTCTAATTTTAGTGGTTTCTACATTTGATCTTAACATCGCAAAGTGGGGTAAAAAATATTTACTGAGTTACTGTTTTATTATCAGTGAACTACTATAATTTACTATCATATTTAATTCAAAGACTTATTGGGTGATCAACCATATTTCATCATCATTTTTTCAAAGTAATTTATTATTTACTTGTAAGCTTTGGAAATTAAAGTGTGCATTAAGTCCACAATATGGTATATTAAAACATTTTGGATTAAAATACTTTTATTTTTACCCTGACTCTCCAAGGAATTTCCAACACGGTACCACCTTCTGTTATTTTTAGTCTCCGTCTAAAAAATTGGCAATGAAGTTGATACTTGTTCTTTAGTAGAGTTATTTGCTTTTCATTGTAAACACCCCAATCATTTTCGTTAAACTAGCTAGAATTGAGCAAAGTATTCCTCAGACAGTGAGCATCTCGTTAATCTTATCATCTACAACCATTGACTCAGCAATTAAGATCTGTATTATGACAGATCATATCAGGATTTAAATGTTAATCCGCTGTTCCAATACAATCCCTTGTAAATAGTTCACTACCCAAATTTTAGGTAGGGTTTGGTGCGCTCGAATAGGGCTCACTTCGTCCCCCCGACATCTATCCAATTTTTAATCTCATATATTCTAAGTCAAAGTCCTTTAATACTTGAAGCCACCCCTATTCATTGATTTTGAAAACATTTTGTTTACAGAATTAGCAAGGACAATTTATCTCAGCTAGATTATATATCTCACATTTGAAAGATATAGATAAATCTTACGATTCACTCACCAAAAGGGCCCAAAAATATGCCTTATGTAGGCTTATAATCTATATAGGCCACATTCATTAACAAGTCTTAATTAGATTATTGGGGGGCAATTTTTCAATGAATGAATTTAAGTTCAAGTGTCTCAGTGTCTACAAAACATGCCGCCAACGATACTTACTTTGAGAAATTAAACGAAGATAGCTCACTCGGCAACCACTCCTCTCGTCCCTGCCACTAATCTCAGTCACCACTCGAGACTGATACGCGCAGCTTAGTGACGCCTACCCACGCCCTTGTGTGCCCCATGCCCAAGCCGGCTCGTCTATACCGGGGCCCCTTATGGGTGATTCGTAGTTCGCTGTTCCTGTGCATGGCAAGTTACCTCCTCCAGAACCCCTTATCGCGAAGTTTGAGCCTTCACCAGTTGCCACGCGCGTTGAGGCGCTACGTTCCTCAACACGAACAACCTACTGTTTCAATCACCAAACATACTATCGTTCATTCCGTCAGAACCAGTGCGCTGAACCTCGTAACGTGCATTCGCCGATGTTATGACACTAAGAAGGAATGCAGCTTTCGCATTACAATATGAGTATGCAGGCAGACACATCTCGGTTACCTCACTGTTACGGCTACGTGCCTTCCGTCATCGCCATCACCTTGTCACCCATCATGCGCCCCCTATGCGACTAAACGTGTAAGCCGCAATCCATCATAACCTCGCCTACCATGAAGATCTAATAGGTGAGTCTCGCACCGCTATGCCATGAGTGCTCCTTGCAAAGTTGCTTCCGGATTTCGTAACAGGTACGCCCGCGACTACCTGGCTACTTTTATGCTCTCCGCCAATGTCTTCATTCGGTAATCAACGTCTTTCTTACCACGGAGTCAGACTTCAAGCACACGCGGATACTGATGCCATATTGGTCATAATTCCCACATACCATAAATAGCCTCGGTTCTTATCCGCTTCATGACGATATCTTGAGGGGAAGACCATAATCAACCATACACCCTCTTCATTTAACATTTACTCCTTCCTAATATTACCTTTATGTGGTAACATCTAGAGAGGAAGAATTGATTTTTCCACCTATCTTCACTAAATGGCAACCTAGAACTTAGTGTTGATTTTCCAGTTTCATAACACACATTCACTATCAAAACATGCTTAATTTTGCATTTCATTCAGAATAATAAAAAGAACACCAACATCATACTATTAAATAGGAAGAGCTAATGTATTAAGATGACACACAAATACACACAGCAAAAGATAAAGGCAGGTTGTTCCTTCCAATGACTCATAGCATGAGAACATTTGAAGTTATCAGCAAACAGGAATTGGGTAATTTACTAATCAACACTGAACAAAAATTATTGCCCCAATGGTGGCACACACCACACTCACACGTTCAAAAAATATTTAGTACCATAAATTTACTTAAGGTATTTGCTCATCAGAGCTTTTTAATACCTGCATCGATCTTAAAATATACAAAATTCCAGACAAGTCGGTTACATCATTTGTTCACAAAACTTCAAGTGTTTCAGATCAATATATTAACACAAACAAGTAATTCATAATCAAGGTCAAAATAATAATCATATCAAATAATAATATAATAATAATATAATTATTGAATCTTAATAATAATTAATAAATAATGAAATAATCTCTTCTTTTATGTTTGCTAAGCATTGCGTAAAAACAATAACAATATCAAGAATCAACAATCAGCTACATACTTTACTTGATCGGCTACTCGCTATCATCTGCGATTATCAGATCTTTATCAGAATTCCATGTTGACAAGCCCTTCATCAACCTCAAATTCAAACATTGATGTGTCCTCATTTTTGAACTGTTATATGCATGTAAGCCTTTTTTGGTTTTTTTTTCAGCGCTTTTTTATCTACAAATTCTTCATTCTTAATGTTACTACGGCCTCTACTAAAACTCACATCAGTTTGCTTCATTATTGAGAAAGATCTTGAAATTAAAATTAAAAATATGCTCGTAAGTATAATCCTAGGCAAACACACTAAGGTAAAACACGGAGGTAGAACATTCCACGTAGATTACTTCTTATCGCTGTGAGTTAAATAGTTAAAGGGGACACACACCCCAAATAAAAGGAATGTAATTGCAACCAACACATCAGAGTTGTTATTCAAGCCAAATTTGTGCTAAAGATCCATGAAAAAGAGTCATTTTCATTTTGAAGTTGTACAATACACAATAAAAGACTCTCCTTCCAGGAAAATAGGATAGTAGATCTATTTGTGGTACGCATGTGTGTGTGTGCTATACATTTAAAAAAAAAAAAAAATCCTTTTATTGAGAAATGAGATTCTATCAATACAAATTAATGTATGGAACTGATTAACACTCAAATTTCTTAAAATTAGAAAATTAGAGAGAGAGAGATTCTTGGAATATTTTAAAGCATTTATTATTAAATAGACTCTTTAATAGTTTTGATTAAAACAAGTGTTTTAGGAATTATCTGATGTCCATGGTTGAAAACTATGTTAGTTCATGCGAATCTTTCATTTGAACGTCTTAACCAATAATCATCAACAAAGGAAGTTTGGTTTGTTGTTGATGAAATGAGTTAAGTTTATAGAACTCATAAATTCCAACCACTTGAGTTTGTTAAATTTATACTAAGCTATATGTTGGGCTCAACAGATGGACATGCAGATATATTTCTAAAAACACTTGAGTTTTATCAAACTATTAAAATCCTATTTTTAATATAAATGCTTTTAAATTGCTGAGATATTCTCTATTTTCTTAATTTTTTTTTAAGAAATTTGATGTTAATCATCCATACATTCATTTGTATAATATATATATCATAAAAGGATTTTTTTTTTTTTTAATTTTAGTATGAGATAGTGCCCACCACTACCAACTCATGCTCAAAAAATCATTCTCAATCTACTTCCTTAATTTCCTGGAAGGAGGTTTATTGTTTTTGACAATATGATTCGGTGCAACTTCAAATGAAAATTGTCCTCTTTTCATGGATTCTTTAGCACATTTGGCTTGTCATTGTCTGGTTGTTCTTATACATCCTTTAAACGGAGGGTCGGCTTATTAATACTTTATTCTTTACTACATATTTTACATTTCAGATTTCAGATCTTTCTCAATAGATGAAGCAAATTTGAGATATACTAAATAACATTAAAAATAAGAATATAGACCAAAAGCATCAATAAAGGTCAGAAATGAGGGGAACCAGATCCTGAAGAGGAATTTGATGAAGGGCTTGTCAACATGGAATTCATAAAATCTGATTATCCGAGGTGATTGCGGAGGAGTCAAGTGCTAAATATGTAATGTATGTTGATTCTTTTGGTTAATTTTTTACTCAAGTTAGAAAGAAACAATAATAAATATTACTTGATTATTATTATTATTATTATTTATTAATTATTATATATTATTATTATTTGAATAATATTCGTTTCCTTACTATAATTATGTTAAATTTGTGATTTTAAAAGTTCTTCCACACTTTGAAGTTTGTGAGCAAAAGGTGAAATGATTTTTAATATCTGATTTGTAATTTTAGATCGATCACGGAATTAAATTAAAAAAACTAACTGAAGGTAGCAAAATACTCTTAAAGTAAATTTTATGTATATAATATTTTTACGGTGGTGGAGTGTTGGGCTATTGTACTGCACACAATGGGCAACTCATTTTTGTCAGTGTTGATTAGTATTACCCAATTCACTGTTTGCTGATAACTCAAAGTTCTCACTCGTATCTTCAATAATGGTGGAGAAAGGACACTGCCTTTTAGCAGTTCGCTTGATGTGTCATCTTCATACGGTAATACAATTACATTACGTATTAGTGATGTATGATGTTGGTGGTAGCATCTGAAGAAAATCAAAAGTATGTATTTTGATAGTAAGTGTGTTTTAGAAATGGAAATAAAACTAGTCTAGCGTTTGCCATTTAAGTGAAGATAGTGTGAAAATCAATTCTTCCACTTCTCGAATGTATTACCCATAATGATAATTTTAGAGAAGTAATGTTTAAATATAAGGGGTGTAATGGTGATAGTTGCTCCAAGGATAACTTATATAACCACTAGTGTCTGAAAGCAATTAGGTATCCCACGCCACAAAATATTAATGAAGCTATACTATTAGTAGTTTTCATTTTCCTCAAAGTACTCCACTAATTATTGTTTTGACTTGAATAATAATTTTCATATTGAAAAACTCTCCCCCAATCAAAATAAATGCAATGGTTGGTGATACAATTCCTTTAAGTTTTTTGAAATTTATGACCCTGTTGAATTTTAACAACATCTTTCAATGGCAAGGATATTCAATTTAGCTGATAATTGCTCTGTGTAATTCGGTAAATAATTTTCAAATAATAATAGCACGTGCTTCAAGTATTAAAGACTTTGACTATATAAGAAATAATATATAAAATTGATAATGGAATGGGCAACAACTCCAAATTTGGAGTGATATTACAGGGATGTGTATCTGCTGTACCCAAAACACTAAAATTTAAATACTAATATAATTTTAATTACTGAGTCAATGGTTTTAGACGATAGGTTAACGAAATGCACATGTCTGAGAATATTGCTCAATTTAGTAGTTTAGAAAATGTGGGTGTTTACAATGATAAAAAAATACTCACTAAAGAAACAAAACTGAATTATTGCCAATTTTTATAGAGAAGAACTAAAATTAAAAGAAGGTGAGGTACCGGTGGACACATCCTTGGAAGTCAGCGGTAAAATAAAAGTCAGCTTAAACCCCAATTTTGAGTATTCTATAGGTAGGTTAAGAACTTTAATTTCAAAGCTTAAAAATAATAAATTACTTAAAAAATATGATGAAATTTTTGATCAACAAATAAGTGATGGAATTTTCTATAAAGTATAAGTATCCTTAAATGAAAATAATGTAAGTAGTGATTATTTTTTACCCCACTTTGCGATGTTAAGATCAAATGTAGAAACCACTAAAATTAGAATTGTAGTTGACCCCACTGGTAAAAAAATTGATAAAGATATAGCTTTGAATGATGCCATTGAAGATTGTCCCTCCCTCCTTCCTCATATAGCCAGGCTTTTAATATTAAGCAGACATGGCAAATATATTACTATTGCAGATATTGAGAAAGCATTCTTAATGTTACATCTTGCAAAAAATTCTGATTGAGAAGCTCATAAAATAATATGGTTAAAAGACATTAATCAACCAGTGTCAAAATCTAATTTGATATGCCTTAGATATAATTGGGTGTGTTTAGGTAATAAAAGTAGTCCCTTTATACTTCAGGAGGCTATTCATACTCTCTTGGAATCTAAAGGCACAGAAAGCGTAATTATTTTGCACAATGGTTTTACGTGGATAATTTAGTATTTCCTTCAGTTAATTTAAATGAAATAAAAGATAGTTTTAATTCAGCTATTGAATATATGGAACCTTATGGGTTTCATCTGTATCAATGGATTTCTAGCTGTCTTGAAGCCGAATTAAAGTTTAATAAACTTGGGGCAGGATCATCTAAAAATCCTTTGAGTACTAAATTATTAGGTTATTCAGAAAAATGATGTACTTTCATTAAAGAATTTTGAACCTAATAAAAATGCCAAAACAAGGAGAGAAATATTAAGCTCTGTGCAAAGTTTGTATGATCCCCTTTGGTTCGTAGCCCCAGTAGCTTTTAAACAAAGTATTTATACAGAAAGTGGTGCCTCAAGATCTTGACTGGGATGAAATAGTTTCGCTTAGCTTCTTAAAAGAGTGGCATTATTATTGTAAAGATCTTTTAAAATTAACTAACATAACATTTCCCAGAATGGCCTTCCCTGAACTTTTAAAAGAGTTTGATGACCATAATAAGCTTCATGTCTTTTGTTGTGATGCCAGCCACATTGGGTATGGGGTAAGTTGTTACTTGGTAAAAAAAAATTGGTCAAGGTTAATTTATGCAAAATCTATTATAAATCCTAAATCAAAAGAATATTCCATGTCAATTAGATCGTTTCTTCATTTGCCTACATGCTAATTTGGTCGCCTTATTCCTATGTTGGAAGGCTTGCACGCTTTTTCAAATTTTCAGTTTGGATTCTGGCACCATAGTTCAACAGAAGATCCATTGCTTCGCCTTGACCATGTATCTGTCAGGCCTTCTCTGCTAATAACCTAGTGAAGCCCTCCTTCGGAGGTAGAGGGACTATAATACTTGGTACCATATGGAGAATGTGAGAGATTTTATGTTGCTGAAATTCTTTGGGGTTCTGAGTTCTTTTGCTGCAGTTTATTCTTCGACTGTTGACTAATCGTTCTATCAGAGGTTCGCTGCTCATCAGTGTTATCTAAGTCTTTCATGTTGGATGAGGGGGTTCCCCAGAGCATTGTCTTCAGCGTCTTTCTTTTTGCAATCGCTTTCAGGGATATCGTCGACTCCATTGCAGGACACAGTCAAATGCCCTTGATATGTCGATGACAACCCTTTGTTTCTGGAGCCTGTGTGTCACACCTTGAGCGTTTGTCCAGTGTCCAGTTATTCATCAATAAAATCACTGACTGGGGCGATTCGCATGGTATTTCAAGTTTATCTATTCTAAACAGAAGACTCTTGTATTGTTGGAGAAGGACTGGGAGGAGAACACACCTCCGTGTGCCTCAGCCGGACTCATACCTTAAGTTGGAAGCACCCCTGGTTAATATTTAGTGTTGAAATCAAATTCCTTGGACCTTCATCTTTGAGGATCTTGTCTGTGTGCTACTTATTGTACACCATTGGATAAAGATCAATGAGTTTACACAAGGCACTTGACCTCACATCTCTTTTGTCAAAGCTCTTTTGGGGCGCCCGACTTGTAGATCCCTCAAGATGCCTATACTGCTGGACTCTTGGTTTTGTCTCAACAAATGAAGACTCATGGGAGTATTGTTTATGGTTAGTTTTCAGCAAACTTACTTCACACCCTTGATACTGTCCAAAATGCAGGCCTTCAAATCGCAACTGCTGCATTCCATTCTTCCCCTCAAGTGAGTTTAGAGGCGAAAACCGACGTGTTGTCACTCACTCTCTGTTAAGAGCGTAGTATCTGTTTTTCCTCTGGCACCAAACTCCCACTATCTCTGCTGTGACTCTGATCTTGGAGGCTCCCAAACTGCCTGCAATATTGGCCTTTTGTGGAAATTGTATACAACTGGCTATCACATCTGCGCATCCCACTTATACCCTACTCCTGGTTATATTTAGCTCCCTCGATATGCTTAGCTCTGTCATCGCTGTCCAAATCTCACCATCACCTATCAGAGCTTTGGGTTTCCTTTTGTCACTTTTTTGTGGTCAATTTCAACTCTATACCATTGTACATGGTCGGCTTTAAAATGGCAACCGAAGTTGGGACTTTTGCGGTTTTCACTCTCCATTTTGTCATTTTGTCTCGACCTTCACGGCTGAGCTGGTTGCCAACTTCCTCCTGCGGCAAACCATTCCAGAAATTAACAACCCTATTATACTGAATGAATGTTTTCTTACATCAAGATGGCAAGCCTTCATTATTTTCTTATTGTGTCCCCCTGGTCTCCGTCCGTGATCTACTATAAATAATTTATTGGTCAGTATTATCAATAGATGTATCATGTCCCATCTAAGAAATCACCTATCTACAGGAAAATATTCCTAACTTCTTCAGACTCTCGTAGCTCTTGCCCTCAAACCCAGAAATCATCCTTGTTGCTCTACGTTGCACTTTCTCCAGCACATCTATTCTTTTATTAAATAAGGGGCCTAAACTTGTACACAATACTCTAATACTGTCCTAAAATAGCTATCATACAGCTTACTTATAACTTCCTTGCTTTTGTAAACAACATTGCGATTTAGTATACCTAGTATCTTGTTAGCTTTATTCCTTGCTTCCAAACACTGATTAGCCACTTTCAGATTGCAACTTATAATCACACCCAAATCTTGTTCTTGTTCCACAGACTCATGCTAATCCTCATTAATATCCTTGTTCAATCTTTAATTTGAGTAACGTAAGTGAAGAACCTTACACTTTTTTCTATTAAATTCATTTGCACTTATCTGTCCACTCTGGAGGTTTATCAAGATCAATTTGAATTTATACATGTCATTATTCTCTACTGATGTAGCCACTTCGGTATCATCTGCAAACCTAGAAACTTTACATTTGAGTCCCTGGTCTAAATCATTTATATATATATATCAGAAACGATAGTGATCCTAGCACTGAACCCTGTGGGACACCACTCTTCTTTTTCCCATGGTGACTTATTGCCATTTAGTAGTACACACACTGCCTTCTTTTCCACAACCATTTGTAATCCAACCATGTACCACTCCACTTGAATCACATTGTGATAACTTTTTCATCAGCTTTATGTGGGGAATCTTATCAAAGGCATTGCCGAAGTCTAAATATATAATATCAACTGGATCTTCTCTGACAATGCAGTCAGTAATATATTCCATAAATTCAGAAAAGTTTTTCTGACATGATCTACCCTTTCTAAAGTCATGCTGGGAGTCGCACAGTATCTTGCTATCATCCAAATGTTTCTCCATACGAGCTTTCTGTAATTTTTCCATAACTTTCATAACCAGAGATGTTAAGTTAATTGGTCTATAATTTCCCAAATCTTCCTTATTACCTTTCCTATAAATAAGCACAATATATGTTGTTTTCCAGTCCTCTGGTACCTCACCAAATGTTATAGATCATTTTAAAATCAAATGCAGTGCTTTTTCAATGCTGCTACTGCCCTCCTTCAAAATTCTACCATATATGCCATCAGGACCTGCAGCTTTACTTGGTTAATATGGTCCAGTAAAGATTTAATTTCTTTTACCTCCATTTCAAATTATTTCAAATTTCCCCTGTCGTTAGTTTCCTAACACAGTATTCAAATTATTTAAGTATTTATTATATACATACAGAGCTATTAATCTCCAAACTATTATTAAATATTTCCTCAATAAACAATTATGGAAAATAAGCATTAAAAATGTTAACCAATTCCTTATATGAACTTACTAAAATTTTCATCAATTTTATTTGAACCAATTGTCCTATTCTTACTTTTAAATTTATAAATGAAAGAAAAACTTTTTTGGATCCTTATTACTATTCCTTGCTAAATTAATTTTGGCCCCTCTCTTCGCCTTTTTATTGACTGATTAAAATCATCTCTAATTTTCTTATATTTTTTAAAATCTTCCTCTTTACAATATAATATATTTGAAATATTTCAAAACATCTACACTTTTCATTGATTTTCTCTTATATATCTCTATTCCACCAAATAGGTTTCCTCTTCGCTATCCTAATGGGTCTATCCTTAAAATATACTGACTTAATATTCATCAAAATTTGCTTTAAGTGTTCCCACATGACAAAACAATTTTGGTCTTTAAACTACTCATCCCAGTCAATTGTATTAAGCATATTTTGAAATTTGGCAAAAATTGCCATTTCGGAAAGCTAATATCTTTTCCCTATTAACTTGTAATTTGGGCCCAGATATCACATCATGTTAAATCTAATAAATATTATGGTCACCAATTTCTAAATCCTTCTCAACTCTAACCTCACCCGTTATACTTTCATCGTTAGTTAAAATTAAGTCTAACAGTATTGTGTGTCTTGTAGGTTCTTGGACCACCTGGTTCAAAAAGTCTTGTATACAATTTAGAAACACAGAACTTCTATGGTCCACATTAGACAGGGAATCCCACTGAATATCAAAAAAATTAAAACCTCCTGTAATGATTATATCTTTTTCTTTATTGTGTCATGCTGTCTCGATTTCTTTCACCATTTCCGCATCTAATTCTGACTCTGTTCAGGAGATTTATAAAATTCCCTATTCTGCAAGATTTATTGTGCACAAGGATATCTACCCACACACATAAAGAGCAAGAAACTGAAGTATTAGTTGAAAAATCTGGAACCACTGAACCTCAAGAAAAAAAGCCACCACCTCCACCATTAACAGAGGAAGAAGGACTTTCCTTTAAGTTAGTCATTTTATTCCTTGAAGGAATTTAAATATAATCTTGGGAATGCAAATAATGTCTAGATTATCCCCTCTGTATAACTAATCGGCTCATCTTTTTATTTCTAACTTATGAGCATTTGTGTTAAGCATTGATATTCGAAATGCTGTTGCTTGCATTGCTGTCATCTTTTTTAAGCATGTAAATAACCTTAGTTTTACTTTATGACACTACCAGAACAGATAACCATTTCTATAATTTCTTACCAAAATGTAGTCCACCACCCATAACTTTACCTAGTTTTTTTTAAACAAGTCTCCAAACTACTGTAATAGATTCAACATCTTTAACGACTCAGAGTGAACTTCATCTTCTGCAAAAAAAGATCTTTGTCCAAAAATTCCCAGATGATAATTCCAAAAAACCTTCTGAATTACATAATTTTTTGGTATAATTATTCATCTAAATGTTGTTATTGGGCTTATCTCTACTACAATGTTTAGTAAGCATTTGATTATCTTCCGCACATATCTAAATTAATACCAAACTAATTTACCTTAAGCCCTTTGAGCTAATCAGCAATTTATATGCAAAACATAGTAACCTTTTTTTTAAAACTACGTTTGCAGTGGGACCATATACTAGAAAAGAACTTATGAATTTTGCTCTCATTTCAAAGCTACTTCTCCACAGGCTTTTAAATTCTCTTTCTTATAAAATATTAGTTAATTATCTTTTTTAAAAACCATTACAGATCATTTGTTTCCACAATTTTACGTGACATTGACGAACAAGTTTTTGCCTCTTTATAATAAATTATAATAGTTAATAGTAATATATATATATAATATATATATATTAATATATTTATATATATTATATATATATATAATATATATATATATATATATAATATAGTATATATATATATATATAATATTATATATATATATAATTATATATATATATATTATATATAATATATAATATATAATATATATATATTATAATAATATATTTATATATAATATATATATATATATATATATATAATATAATAATATATATATAATATATATATATATATATATTAAACGCCTCGTGGCGTAGAGGTTGACTTGCTGCGAGAGGACGCTGGTTCAAATCATCCGCGTAGCAGTGGAATTTTATCTTCCTGGAGGCAAAAATTAAAACTCAACTGCAAACACGTTGTTGGCGCTGGCGATAGCCGGCCTTAACGTTCAATTATTTTGTCTGTCCTTTACCCTCTTGAATAAGATAAAGCACGTTAAAGAACTTATATAATAATATATAATATATATATATTATATATAATATATATATATTACATATAATATATAATATATATATATATATATATATATTATAATATATATATATATATATATATATATATTTATATATATATAAAGTTAACTTCTTTAAACCACTTTTGAAAACTGCTGAATTGTGGTTGAAGTAAATGAAAAACTTCCACCAGTATTGGCGATATTTGAATGCTTTTTTTCCTCCAAATATCATATTCCTGTTTCTGAAAATGAAAATTAATTTCTATGAATGTAGGAGGAGACTGAAAGGGAGAGTACATATTTGGGCTTATACTGCTATGTTTGGAACTTTAGCTTTGTTCACTTTCCGCCAATTAAGGAATTTTCTTTTCCCAGATTAGAAATTTGATTTTTTCTGGTAAAAAAAAATTTTCATTTAGAAATACCTTTTTTGAAGAGCCACTATTTTTTCTTTTTACACTAACTGACTCGCTGTCACTTTCACTTATCTTCAAATTTTATAAAAACTTAGGTAATCTTTGCATTATAATTTTCCAAAATTGCTCCTGATGATTTTGAGAGGTACTTGGCAACTAAGTTTATAGTAGAGAATGCTCGTTTCTGAAAATGATCATCGCCTAAACCTTCTTCTGTTCTGCTAACTACCATCATCACTTTCTACCTTCAATTATTTGCATATTCTTCAAGCATCCATTTTGCTACTCAATTCTCTTTTCATTAGAAAAATATGTCAGTTTATATCTATTTCTACAGTATTTAAAAGACAAATTATCTTGTTTTGAGTATATTCTATTTATTCCTTTCTCTTATTTATCGTAAAACCTCAAGCTCTAAACAATCTTGCAGCTTTTCGTATTCTCTGATGCATCCTCAGAGATTTGAGAGAGTATGCTGGAGAGCCTTCAAATAATGATAGAATTTAATTGATGTGATATAATGATTTACCTTATCTGGTAACTAAATATATACAGAAATGGTGCAAAACTCTTAGAATTTTTTTAAGTATTTGCCATTATTAGCATGTCAAAGCTTAAATGATTGTGATTGTTCTATAATATAAACTTGCAGAGTTCTTTTTAAATCAATTCTTTCTAGATCAAATATGTGCTATTCCAACTTGTATTAACATCTTATTGGTATAAGTGGCTTGCAAGAAGGGCATCCAAGTCTCTTTAGTAGTAAATATGGTCAGCGAAATTAAATGGATGAATCCCCCACACCAACACATAACAAACAACAATCACCGAAGTCTAACAACACACCAACTCCAACCACCAATACCTCCAATGGGGTCCTGACGGAACGCATTCCACACCCCAAAAAATGACCAATCCGACATAACGAACAAACTACGACCAATTCCCACACACCCCACAAGCCCTACACACGAACTATCAAGACTTTGCAAAGTAGATCCACACGAACATAATTCCCATACTAACGATCTATTACTTATAATACCTACGAATTCCACAACACTTGTATCTTTCTGAGCACACAAAACTATATCAAAAACCGACTACCCACGACTCTCTAGCAAATAAACCAACCTACCAAGCTATGAAGCCTTTCATGAAAATAAACTAACCAAGAACAACATTCCTCTACGCGAAGTGATAGTTGTAAAAAACAATAATCCTCATGTATATCATCATATTACCAAACCAGACGCATCACATGCGTATATGATCACCATGTACTAATCAAACTAACTACAGAGTCACATACATCATCACTCGACTCTCATAATAGAGCGAATGCATGTAATATCACCCATATAGACTAATCACACTATCACTCACACATTACAGATATATATATGTCTTATACTCTACCTAGAAGAAAATATAGCCCAGTATGCTATTCCATCTCCTCATCTCCCAATCCACTATACAACAATACGAACTGCATATATATTATCCTTCTGAATACACACTATATCCTAGCATCTCATGATGAACTCTAGTAGAATCAAATGATTAGGTTAAGGCGAGAATTTATCATCTCACAATCAATCAGTCACACATATCATATCATATATATTATCAGTATACGATCGTACTAGTCTCAACAACATATCTATGTTACTAACAACATCCTTAATTGTAATGCAGTACACCCAATAATCAATCATAGAATCAATATATACATATACTTCTAACTCACCTACTTCTCAGAAGAATTACTACGCGAGTACTGATATATGAATGTACAATAGACGCTGCTCAATGAATCTATAAGACAATTGTACAGCTACCATATCTAACTGAAGAATAGCTCACACTCATAATTGGCAAAATATTACCTAAAGACACACAACAGTACTGCATATCACATATCTTATCCTTAACACTCAAACACACTATACTGTCTATCGAATCTGCTACATATAACGTGCTAAATACAGTCATCCCTAATCGTCTAATCGTACTTTGTCTCACACTATACAACCTGATATATGTATCAATCAACACTGACACAGCAACAATCATAATATCCACCAATAAATAAATAGCGCTCATATATACTCGAACCCTCCACATAATACATGCTATATATCGTCGTCACTTGGGAACATCTCAACTAATCTCTATTCATCCCCTCATCAGATCTAATTAAACAAGTCAACAAAACGTCGATAATATATCAGACGTTTCTGACATAGAATAATAAACAGCGACAAAAGAATATAATTATTACTTATATACATTCAGGCGTCAGTCTCTATGAGTACTAAGCATATATCGGCTACATATCACATCGTCCATCACAGTGGATGCATCTGCCCACCATAATAAGCTAATCCCCTACCTATCTCCATCTCTAAGATCGTAACAACTAAATAACGAGTATGTATGCATGTATACAATCATCGCACAGTATATCGCGAGACCAACTGTGCAATACGCATCGCACACTCATACCCTTCAGCCCTCCTTCTCGTACTAACATCTGCTGCTCTCATCAGACGTATCACCACAGTTGATCATCCTGATTCCTCGTATCGACTCGTTCAAACGCATCAATATTATCTAACTTACAGTCCTGCTCCACTGAGCAATAACACGGTAGTCTCAACAGATAAAATATCCATCGTCAGTCTAATCTTATGACTGCACTCCACCAAAAGACATTAGATTACATACTACATTAAGTATCTTCTAATCTCCCTCAACTGAACTCACATCGTCGCTCTACATCCAAAGAAGCAATCGATCTTACAGACTCCATGATCGATCAAATATTCGAGATATTTCATACAGCATCTCAAGTCAATGAACTCTCACTCTGCTCAGCTATCTCGATCTGAGATCTAATCTCACTAATAAGCACATGCGTATGCCGAGTAGTCAAATAACCAAAGTCATCCATCTACAGTCAATGTACATCACATAGCACATATATCTATCTAAATACCAAAGCAACGTCGCTCATTGCCTACCGAGATCAATAAATGTATCAGCATCGCGCGCACTATGACCTTCTAGACACCTATCATCACTCCATCTATACATATTGATTCATACCTGATCTTCGATCTATCGAGCTGCTCGTAACTCGATGATCACTTGTCATAGCACTCCTGTAATTAATAATAACACATATATACCGCACACTACACATACATCTCAGATACATCAAGCCCGCATATAGTGACACATATCAACGCCGCCCAGCAACACGATAATCTCGTAGAATATTAAGATCGCAGCTAGATAGCAAGTTTAAATTATCTCTTCATCTAGACAAGCTACATAGCACTATGAAGTAGTCACGCCGCAATATATAGCTGCATGCAGTAACTACGCCGTATCTCGACTGAACGTCGAGAACATGCAGAATATAGTGCAAAGCTAACCAGCACTGATATACAACATCATGTACCATAAGCTCGTCGTGATACATTCAGAGCGAAGATATCATTCTATCTCTATACTATAGCATGCAGGCTATCATATCTTACATGACGTGCACCTGGACTAAATATAGAGATTTTAGTGTGAAAGTTATATAAAAAATTTTTTACTACTTTTATTTTTATAGTTAAAGGGAAAGTTCACATATGAAATGCAGAAACCGCCATAAAGTAGGTGAGATACATGAAAATTTCGGTTCTGGTTGGAACTGAAAAATTTCGAGTTCCTTTACACCCCCTAATATATAGTTAATTTTGCGATTAAATTTGAGTTTAAGGAGGATCTTACTCAGCGTAGATTTTGAATATTTGCTTAAACTTATTTCAATAATACTGTAGTATGTAATACACTGTGGTATGAATTACTACACAAGGCTACCATTATATTTTGTTAAAAGAGAGGCTATGGGTTATATTTAAATCCCTTCCAACAAATTTTCTTAATTATCAAGTACGATTAGTAATTCCAGTGTCTGGACAGGAATTTGAGAAATTCCGGCCAAGAACCGGAGGAAAAAAATGTAAAAATTCCGGTTACACCTCTAATACTATATTAAATATATATGCTGGTTATTCAATTTGTATTTGGATAGGTTATGAAAGAATTAGGAGTGAAGTTTGTGTAAGAATGGAAGAGAGTGGAGTTGCCCTACCCTATTATGTGCGGTGATTTGGTTGTGAGACGAATCTGAGGAGAGAGTTTAAAAGAATTGTAGAGGAGTTTGGCCAGGGTGTGTAAAAGGAGGATTTGAAAGTAAACGTGAAAAGTAGTTATGGTTGTGAAATAATATCAGTCCTCGGTGTGGAATTGTTAGATGGTGAGCTGGAACTAAGTATCTGAGTTTAAATATTGAGGATATATGCTGATGAAAAAGGGAGATGGTGCAGAGTGTAGTAAGTAAGTTGGAATGGGCAGGAAGTGGCTGTGGCAAACTCAATCCTTTTCGGGTGTAATGGGGACTAAGTATTGGTTTTGCGCTTAGGGTTGTTACATGAGGGTAGTTGTTACCTATGTTAATGTATAGTAGTGGACTATGGTCTGAATAAGAGGTATAAATCTAAAGTATAATGTGTTCAGATGGACAATCTTAGGGCCGTTGTTAGGTGTGAGAAGAATTATTAATTGAGAAATGAACGTATAGAGAGTTGTGTGGTGTGAAGAAAGGGGTAAATGAGAGAAAAATAAGTATGTTGAGAATGGTTTGGTCATATCGGTTGTTTAAGCGGATGTATGGTGGGGGTGTGCTGGCAATCGACCGGCTGGGGAAACCAAAGAAAAAGTAGATGAGTCAGTAAAGGAATGCCTTAAGGAGAGAAATGTGAGTTTGGCATAGCCGAGAAGAAAGGTGCATTATACACTCAAGTCGAAAGAAAGCAGCCTTACCGCCCCTACTGTACCATTAATTTGAGAACTGCGTCGCAGTTAGAAAATCACCCTAAGCTCAACCGATACCGCAGACGAGACCCACTATGGTGCTTATAGAGTGAATGGGGGTTTTTGTGAGTGGGTATGGTTGTGACCGACTTGGCCAAGAGTACCCACCATTGCATTGCCCCAAATTATGAGGTCTGTCCCGCCCTGTCTACACCACCTCCTTTACACTCTCGAGCACATATCCACAAGTTTGGGGGTCTTTTGCAATCGCTTTTTCAGTGATTATCGTCGACTCCATTGCATTCATTATGGCTCAGAATTGCCCGGTTGATATTCTACCCTGCACCTCTCACAACCATCCTTATGAAATTTCGTGATAGTCCTAGAAAATGTGGGTGCACGCACCGTTTAGCCCATGGGGTGCGTCTTCCCTCGATACCTTAGTTGGATCCGTCTACTTCCTATACCCATACACCAATAACAACTCGAACTCCATGTGCTGGGCGTCGGCGATGGATGTTGCAGTTCTATCCGCTTCTTAAACTTACCCCAAAAACTCAGCACATCAGACATTGGGATGATATGATTGGGTTCGGTGTGATTGAGAAAGACTGGGAGGTATATATATAATAGATAAAAACCACAACTACCTTACCTCAGCCTTAACTTTTCAATAGCCTTATAAAGTGGTAAAGCACCTCGTATTATTACTCTCTGAGTTTATAAAATGTCATAAATAAATTACAAAATTCCTTTGAGGCTTTATCATTGAGGATCTTTCTTATAGAATAAATGAAATGTAGCCTCGAAATACCTAATTACCTTGAAAGTAATAATTTTCCAATTTCCAATTAGCTATTCATTTTGAATGGTTAAGTAAATACTGTACATTTACATATTACTTTCCATTTGCTAATTTAAAGTGCATTAATGCGTAGTGGTCCGACCGTAGATCATTATTAACTCAATATTTAAGTAGCCATATAATCTTCACTCTTACTGGTTTTTGTATCCAAAATAATGTATAGTAAAGAAGATATTTGTTATTTTGTGTAAAATTAAAAGTTTGAATATAGTTTATTGGATTGATTTTTTTTCTATTGCAACATAAATAAAATTTTTCTTACTAATCTATTACTACCTTTTGTAATACTGTTCCAAAAAATTTTTCAGATGTGCCTTACAACCATGCAATCTCATTACTATGCTTACATTTCCAGTTACTCGCCCAAGTCAGTGGATGCAAAGTAATGTAGAAAAGAGCGTAAAGATTAAATATAGAGTAGGGGAAAAGATCCTACTCTAAAGAAGAGGCGGTAAGATATCATAGTCCTCCTCCTTCACCTCTAGAGCACCAAAGTACATCCCACACTTAATGTCTGGGCGTAGCAAAAAGATTTTTACTAGAACATCTGAATTCTAATGGACACTCCGTTCCTTGCTCCCCAAATAATATTCTGATGAAAAGTTTAAAATTTTTAAGGTCTAATCACGAGTAATTTAGAATAGTGAGATATCTGGAAATTAGCATAAAAAAATATAGAGTTATTAAAATGTTTAGACAACCTGGCCCATTATGCATACATTTCTTGCGAGATACGCACCCTAATTTATCGACCTTCTATTCCTGCCCGATCTTAAAGTCATCTTCTTTCATGGCTTCCCCATCTATCAGATCGCTTAAGTCTTCTGATCAATCGCTGTCTCATAATTTCTCACAAATTCTAGCCTATCAGACGCAGCTTTAGTGCCTTTTCTAGTCAATGCTGTTTCGTTCCTCTCCCTAACTTTTGACAAAACTTTAATCAAAGATTACATTCCCAGTTGACGCATGGTCGTGGACTTTAGAGACAATTCTAACTCTGACAAATTGGGACAAAACTTACAGCTAGAGATTATATCTACATCGCTCCATATATGTGTCATTTTTCTGTCGCGATTCCTTCGCACCGCGGCTGAAGCCTTCTGAGTTAGCCATATTGTCCTTAACACACTTGCGCGAGACAAACAAGATCCAGAAATTAAACTCCTTCTAAATATACTGAATGATAAAGTAATTATATCTTCATCTCAAGATCGGATCAAGCGCTAATCATATATTATTTATATAAAATAGTGTAACCCTCTGTTGAAGTCTCCGTCCTGGTGAATTGATCCCGATCCCGATCCAGATCCCGATCCCAATTCCGATGTGAAAATTATAATAACGAATAGAGATGTTTAGTAATGTCCCATCTAAGAAATGATACAAACCCGTGAGTCCTTACCGAGATCAATATATCCTAAAATTCTATTCAGAACTCTCGTAGCTTTCTTCCAAATCAACTCACGTAGGATTAGGTCTGGCCTGGTTGCTCTTACGTTATAAGAGCGACTTTCCCAAGGTACAGTACATAGATTATAACTTTATATATAATTAAAGGGGAGCCTAAAACTGTGTAACTACAAACTCCCACATACCATATATACGTCCTTACAAATAGCTTTTATCAATACAGTCAAAATAATTACTATAAATAAAATTAACTGTCTTTTGAATAAACAAGCATTTTGCGATTTCCAGATTGGAGTGACCTGAGTGCCAACTTCTAGTGTTACGTGTTAATTATTCACTGTTCAAAACAGGGCATAGAAATTAAGCACACTTTCAGATTGCAACTTATAATCTACACCCAAATGTTCTAGTTCCACAAGACTCAATTTGCCTCAATCCTCATTAATGATCCTTTTCAATCTTTGAATTTGAGTAACCGTAAGTGATAGAAACCTATGGTATCATCGTATTTTCTAAATTAAATTAACATAATTGCTAACATTATCTGACCACTCTGAGGAGTTTATCAAGATCTAATAATTGAAATTGTTGGGACTATATCAGACTTGTCATTATATCTACTGATGTGAAGCCATCTTCTCGTATTCAATCTGCTATAACTAGAATTATACTTCCTAACAATTTAGGAAAAGTCCTCTAGATCGTGATATAATATTTACGCATATTAGTATAAACAATCCTCAAATAAAAATATATTAATAATCAGATAACGATAGTTGATGGTCCTAGCACTGTAGATCGTCTGTGGGACACCACTCTCTTTTTCCATGGTGACTATTATGCCATTCAGTAAGCATACACACACTGCCTTCTGTGGAGTGTTATCACCGAGCCTATTTAGTTTGACATCCAAGAACCAGTAATAAACAAACTCCATCGATCTAGGAATCAACATTAAGTCTAACTTTTATACCATCATCGAGAGCTTTAAATGATAAGGTTAAATCTATAATTCAAAGGGCTTATTGAGCATCGATATTCTTAGAGAGAGTAGCATAATGTAGATGAGTGCAAAACTTGGTATCATAATCTGCTGAACCAAGTAGACAGTCAGCTAAATACTATATTCCATCTAAATTTTCAGAAACCCATACTCTCATTATAATGATCATTGAATCTAATAAACCCATTCTATAAAGTCTTAAGCTGGAGTGAGTCCAAATGCGGCTAGATATTGCTTAGCTGTTATCATAAATCCAAATGTCCTCAATTATACCGCGATGACGAGGCTTTCCGTGAATAAATTCCATTCCATGCTCAGTAACTTCAAATAACGCCCGCACCTGTAATTAAGTATAAAATTAAGTGAATACATATATGTTCACTCATAATTACATTAATGCTTATTACCTCCCTATTGCCTATTGTAAGATACATGACACGGAATAATGTTTTCCTGAATCACCTCTTGGTACCTCCACAAAGTGTGAATAAAACTTTTAGCAAATCATTATTAAAAATCATAATTGCCCAGTGCTTTATGTCCGCATGATGGCGTGCCTTACAACCTCTCAAAACCTTAAAATAAATATCATATCTAATGTAAAAAATAGTGCGCGAGTCAAGTGTAGCGCTCTGCAAGCTTTGACGATTGGGTTACTATCGCTCCAAGGTAAAGATTGTGAATAATTCTTTCAAATAACTATATAATCAAAATATATATATCACCAAATTTCCACTTCTGGTCGTTAAGTTTTCCTAAACCTACAAGTATTCATATTATGATCCTATCCTTATAGGAGGGTTCCTAATCCTCCATGTGTAGAGAAATTACAGAGTTTATAATTAATCGTGCGCGAGAGACTATTATTAAATATGTTGCCCATAAACCTAAACATATATGGAACAACTATAGAGATCACGGCAAGTTAAAAATGTTAACCCAATTCCTTATATTGAACTGACTGAAAAATTTGGGTTCGCAAATATATTAATCTCCCACCAGAGTAATGTAAGTCCACCCTATTCTTACTTTTACAAATTTCTTATGAAACCTCACTGAAGAGAGATATACACTCCGTGGTTTTGGATCCTTATTACATTGTAAGTTCCGTTGAATAACATAAAATACCCTAACTTTTTGGGCCACGCTCGTGCGCTATCGACCTTTTATAATTTGTTATGATAATAAAAAAATAAATCTACATAAAATTTTTTCTTAATATTATTGTGTAAAATCTGTCTGTTCTCTTAATACTTAAAAATAATAACAATTGAATAATGTCCACTTTGGATTACAAACATACCTACATTTCTCTCGCTTCATTTGAAATATAATAATAATAGCATAAATAGTACATATAATCCTATTCCAGCCAAAGTAGGTTCCTCTTCGCTATCCATTGTGAGGTACTTATCCTGAACCTAACAAATATATGAACAGTGAGAGATAGTTTTGCATCAAACCCAAAGGCAAGTTTAGCTTGTAATTGCCTCTGCCCCACAAATTGACAAGAACCCTACAATTTTTGGAGTCCTTTAAACTATCTCAAATCTCCACAGTTACAATTGTATGAAATTAAGAAATATTTTTGAAATTATATAATATGGCAAAAATTGCCATTTCGGAAAGCTAAGATCCCTTCCCTTTGTTTCTCTTAATTAAACTTTAGTCATAAGTTGAGGGTTGACAGTATTAAAAGGTATGTCATTTTTAAAATAACAATTAATAGTATGTAATGTTGTCGCATTCAGAAACTGTGTCCTAAATCTAACACCATTTACTATACTCGTATATTCCACCCTGTTAAATACTCTTCAATGCGGTAGTTAAAATTAATGATCTTACATAACTATGTTGGATTAGTGTTTTATCCACGTGACACCCTTCCACTGATGCCCTATATATGTAGAGAAATTTTCTATTTTTTTTTGTGATCTTTTAGGTTCGTGTGTATACATTCCTTTGTTTTCATAAAAGTCTTGTATACCCATTATATATTTGAAGAAACACAGAAATCTTGCGTTTAATGGTACACATTAAGACAAGGGTAATTCCAAGCTGGAGAATATGAACAATAATAAAACTATTAAGTACCACTTATGAACACTTTTATTTATATAATTATTTTTTCATAGGTTATTGTGTTTTCATTACCTAGTGTCAGTCAAGATTTCTAATTCTATCCATTATTCTCTCGCCATCTGTAAATTACTAGAATGCTGTCTCAGAAATAAACCATTTATTTTTCCAGATCAAAGGCTATTTATATAATGAATAACTAATTCACCTATATTTCTTGTTAAGAGGGGATTTATTGTCAGTTATTCTACGGCACCGGAGAAATCCGAAGTCTCACCAATGTAAACCGAATCACAGTCTATGCGATGTATTTTATAATTAAGTTCACAGTAATATAATAAGTGACAGATGTTGAAAAGTTTATTATTGCTTTTTAACATTGAAAGTGCTCCAGCACCTCGCGACTCTCCGATTCTTTCCTCACACGAACCCTGGTAGTATTAATTCCGTCCTATTTTGTATTATCCTAAAAGGATTGTTAAAATAAAATGCTTCAGTAATTTGACAAAAATAATTGTTCCCTATGAATTATATTCCCCTCTGTTAATTATAGATATACTCCAGCCTCAACCTCATCTTTTAATATATTTTCTACGGTATTTGAGCTATTGTGTGTAAGAAGCACCTTGTTATTTAGAGACGAATCTTTTTGAATTGCTTAAGTTCAATTCTTTATATTTAAGCTCTGATAATACCACTAGTTATAGCACTATAGTTAAATTTGATTACTTTTTAATTTTGTACTACTTTACATTTACAGTATGTATCCGATTTTCATAAACATCTAACTTACCTATTAAAACAAGAGTAGTCCCCACAACCAAACTATACCTTTACCTTAGTTTGTTCTGCTTCTCTATTAGATTATGAAGTCCTGGCTCAATACTGGCATGGATAAGCCTCAACATCTTACGACCGTCTAGTGTAACTCTACTCATATCATGCAACCACCATAGAGCATTTCTCGTTTGTTCCATGCAATGGCGGCCTCGCTATCTCAGAATTCAAAAACCTTTCTCGACCCCATAAACCTACATAATCTTTTTTTTGGTATTATTTGATCACTGAAAATTGTTGAATGATTGTGGTAAATTCTAAAAACCTACTACGTAATTGTTTTTTTCACATAACAAATTGATTTTTAATGGTTTCCTTACTATCATATTATCTCACCCTATTTAATATAACTTCAAAACCATAATTTATCTCATGTATGTAGCCGCATTGTGCATGAGTCTATCAATTATTGAATTAAAAGTGTGCAATACCACATTTTTTTACACGCGTGTGTTTTTTAAATGTTTACGTGTATTTAAAAGCGTATGTCAAAAAATTAACAGTAAAAAGCGTAGAATACCTACTTGTAGAGATTTTTTGCTTCTATATATCAATTTAAGCCTACATATTCACCAGCAGTGTTCTCTCAAATTTTCTTCTTTTGGGAGTGAGACAGAGTTTAAATGAGAGAACCTCAGAGACTATATTAAAAAAATATCTTAATAAACTTGGTATCCATTTTTTTCCACAATTATTTTACGTAGCTCGCTTCTTTAAAGAAAACAAGTTCAATCTCTGTGGCCCCTTGTGTGAAGTTTTAAAATTTTTAAATTACTTTTTTAAAATTTTATTATTTAGTTAATTATCTCCATACAGATATGTATATATATAATATTAATTATATTATATATTATAATATATATAATAGATTAATATTATATAGATATTATTATATAATATATATATATATAAAATAATATAATATATATATATATATATTATATATATGATAATATTATATATAAATATAATATTGATATAATATTATTATTATATTATAATTATATATATATATATTAATAATATATATAATATTATATATATAATTATAATTATCTAATTATGACTCTGAAGATACTATTATACTATATATATTATTATATATATATTTAATGTCCTCACTCACTACCAATAACCTTAGAGATAAGAATAAGGTTATATATGTGAGTGACTGATAGTATTACATGCATATTAGGAAAGAAAAGCTATAGTATGGAGTATATAAATAATAATAGAATATTACAAAAGTATTATATATACGAAAAAGAAAGCTATAGTAATACGTGATAAATAATGATATACCTATATATATATTTTATTATAATCACCCTACATATATACTAAACCGCCTTTCGTGGCTTGAAGGGTGACTCATGCTGAGAGGACGCGGTTCAATCCCACTCTCATTACATGAGTCGTAATGCACAGTTTGTAGCTTGTGTCAAAAATCATGAATCACATCTACCCTCTGATACATACAGATGAGTGATGCACGACGAATCGAAGCTGTCTCACTATGTTAAAATCAGATCACACAGTTGTGGGTAGTGTTGAGCTCCTCTCTCGCATGTGGTGGTCCCGAACAACTCACATCGCTCCGCTTTAACAAACAAACGCCTACCATTCTCAATCTATCATTTGCTCACTCTTTGCATTACGTCGGCTCTGCCGAATTTTACTTACACCAACTCTTGAACCTGCAAAAGACATTCCTGTGAGCTGAGCTCAATCACACTATGATTCAGTCGGGTGTTTCTAACAGACCAGGGTCACGAGCACTTCCTCAAAACATATCTCACCAATGTCAACATATATATATATAATACATTACGGCTTTAAATCACCAACCGACATCATTCATCCTTTCCATATAATGATCCAAACCATCTCCAACATACTTTATTAATCTTTGTATACCCCTTTTCTTATCACACCACACATATACTTTCTAATACGTTCATTCCTACCATTTATTAATCCATAGATTCTTTCTCACACCTATAGCATGCTCCACCCTAAGATTGTACCCAATGTAAACACATTGAACTTTAGAGATTCATATACCCATCTTATTCTCTAAGACGTCAATAGTCTTCAACTACTATACAATAAACACGTTTAGTAACAAAGTCAATATCACCCTCATTGAGCATAAGACTCATAGCTCGCACACTCCAGAGCGTTAGTACCTTTTTACATTTCATACACCAACGATTTAATTGTGCACGGGCAGGTGGCGCCCTGTTGTACCGTAGACGTATCCCATTCTCTCAGCCTGTGATCAATATCTATGCCGTTCCTATTTCTAACAATCAACTAACATACCCTTAAAATATTTTAAACTCAGATATACTTTGTATCCACGATATGTATCTCGACCATTTCTAAAATTATAACTACATACACTATTATGAAAGGAACGTGTCTCCCTACAACCTCACTTATCACTCGTATAAACTACTATTTACTGCGAAATATATATTCCTGCTTTGATTAATTGTTTGGTGCTACGGGAGTAAATGATTTTTAAACAATCTCTTTCACAACAGTAGCTCTCGAGTGCCTTATACACTCTATATCGAATCCGTTGTCTTCCATCACAAATATTTATCTTCCCTTTGCTTTTATCTATTCTACAAATAAAAGATAATTTCTCATGAATTGTATGTTCAGTTCGAGAGAACTTGTGCAATAAGAGTAGTCAGTAAATTATTTCTGAAACCGCCATAGGAACTGCTACTAAGGTATAGACGCGCAACCTCCATAGCATGTTCTGCACTCTCCTCCACCCGACATATACAAGAATATCTTTTTCTATAATGGATAACAACGTTTAATATAAAACTAATATTAACCCTGAGAAGAAGAAAAAATATTTTCCATTCTCCTTTAAGATATTTCACCTGTTGCACCAAACCATCTGATTCCTTACTTTTATTCACTTATCACACCTATGACTCTCTCTGCTCCACTTTTCCACTTCTACTTCAAAGTTTACTTAAAACAAAACACCTAATATGTATATGCTTTGCCCAGTAATTTCTTCTCCTCCTCAATAGCTCCTGTACCCATTTTTGTGTGCACAGGGTACCTCCTGGCCAAAACTCCTGCATAGTCTCAAATATAAGTAGTAAACCCAGAAAATAGCTCGTTATACTGAAAATTAAAATTCCGCCACCTTCAATCGCCCATAAAAACTTTCTATCTGACATACTAGCCTCACCTACCCGTTCAAGTTTCACTCCACTTGTCGAGCCACATATCCAGATAAACTCATTTGCATATTTTCTCCTCACTTAGTCATCCAATCATCTCTCTCACTTTCATTGAATCTAATAAGATGCATTCTCAATAAAATATTTTACCACTGTCAGTTTAAACAAATCTCGTGGTCTGAATTCCACAGCATGCTAATAAAGTGTCAAAAACAATTATCTTGTTCCTTTGAATACTATGTCATACATTGAATCCCAACCCCTCTATCTCTCATTTTTATTCGCTAATATTTACTTCATAACACTTTTCATAAAGGCCTTCATAACAGCTCAGTGCTGTTCTCCATTTATTCACATCTGCTGTTGTCTCCATCCGTCACTGATGAGATTGAGAGAATACTGCTGGCACTTGAAACGTTCAATTAAATGCTCACGTAGATAATGAGCTCTCGAATTATAATCTGACTCTATTATAACAATATAATAGCTTTGAATAGAATTCATCAGAAGAAAAGTGTTGCCTATAACTCTTAGTAATTTTTTTAAGTATTTTGCTCTTCATTCTTATTAAGTCATGTCAACACTCACTTAAATGATTTGCTGAATTTTTCGTATATATTATATCTGATAAAATTGTGCAGATGGATTATTTATAATTATAGCAATCAGATTCTTTCTCTAGAACTCAATATCTGCACTATTTCTCACACTCTTTCTGACCACTCCTAAACGCACCTTGTTGTTTAATCACAAATCAGTCCTTCAGTCTCTCGACACACTCTTTCGACCAAAATACCAGGCATATATCTTCCCGTACAACACTCAATAAATTATTCCCTATGAATTTCTAGTTCCCTAACCTCCCTTATATAGGGTACTATTACAGCTCTCCTCCAAATCCCCTTTGGAACTATACCGTCCATAAACGCTATTTACACAACTCCCAAATTCCAATCAATCAAACAATCATCGCCTCCGGTTTCTGGATCATTTTACATATCCATTAAAGACCAGAAGGGAAAGAAATATTATGTCAGATTGATGAATAACATGATGGACTCTTTCCAAGAATTTTAGTCTACTGGATACCACATTACTCCCTTAGTATCTCCTTGCTTTATGTTCTTATATATAAGTTACACTTACGTATGCTCTAAACCAACACCTGAGAAAGTGATTAATGAAGACCCAATGTGCTCACATAATGCCCATTATTTCGCCTAACCAATTTCCTTAATTTAAAATACACACCTGTTCATTTGAGCAAACCCAATCAAGGCATTTCTTTAAACGTCAAAATCGCACCAAAAGTTAATGACATACTAAACAAGATTACAACTGTGTGTATCACTGTTTGCCCTTGTTTTCACAAAAAATTAAATTGTCAGTAATAATATTCAGTTCCAAGTCCTCTGACATGTTATAATGGCTTCCATTCTCTCCGAAAAGAATCAAATGGATCGTAGGTATACGCAGCTCGCCATACATTTCCAAACTCAATTTATTTCATCGGTTAAATTTCAAAACTATTTATTGACTCTATATGAATTTCTAGACAAAAATGAAATAACGCGCTCGCGAATCCCATTCAATATATTGCCATTATGAGAGAGTAGCACCCACCCTCCAATTTTTTCGAAATCTTCCATGCGTTAAGCCAGAAGTTGACAGTTTTCTTTAAACAGAAATTATATATATTAGAGATTCGAATCTTGCAAGTATTTTAGTTCCCTCTCCGTCCCTCAGCTATCTTAGTATTAAAGATATTTCTCGCGCCTTGAAAGGATGAAGGAACGAATCAAAGTTCTCTATGAATCCTCCTCCCCTCTCTTCTGTAACATGTGATATGCGCTGGCTCCTTACTTCATAGAATAAAGATTTTTCATTATTTTCTTTCTGACCGACCTTGGGTCCCACTTTGAGCCGCTCATAACACAAAATCTTTTTTGAGGAGATTAAGTCTCTTCTCAAACACTCAATTATTTTTCACGAGACTTGGATCTATTGCCCTCCTTCTTTTTGTGGTGTTGTGCCCCCTGTTTCCTTACACTCAACCAATAACAGATGACTCTTGTCCCCAACTCCTATTCTTAAGTTAAAATTTTTGATTTTTCCTAAAGTCATTTAATTTCTCGTTCTTTTGAGATGAATGTTAGTCTTTCCATATGCAATAATGGACACTCGGAACGTTTGTATCTAAATTTATTATATTGATGTATTGTTGTGAAAAAGTTATACTAAATACATATACTTATTTTTGCTTTTTTACTTAGTACTATTACATATAGTGAAAGGTATAGTCTTAAAATAACGCAAACTTTCGTTGCCTCGGCTCAGATTTTTTTTGAATGATCGGCTTTAATACCGTTCCTGGCTTTGAACTGAGTATAGCATATTCTCATCCACGTGCACCACTACCCTCACTTAATCCTAACCGTATACTATATTTATCTCTTGGACTGTTTTTAAGTTCAAGCTAATAAACATTGTCACGTTTTTATCGTAAATCATATATGTGCGCGCTAAATATCATATTTGACGTATCCCTTCAATATTTGATGTCTACCCAAGCTTTATTTCAATTTATACTACTCGCTAGGTATGTAATACACTGTAAGTGTATTGTGCAAAAATTTATGTTATCTCAAAAAATATTGGCTAACCACTTTTTGCTTAAATTATTCAACTGGCGCTAGCATGATGGTTATTGTTAAATGCTCTCCTCTTTCTATTCCCTATATTCCCTCCCTTCAGCTCTATTATAATTTTGCGTTTATATTTTATCAAGGTAACATTGAGATAATTCCAAGTAACATGGCAGGAGATTTTGAGAAATTCGGCCCAGAACCGTATAAAGAGAAGGTACACAGAGATGTAAAATTCCGAATTACACCTCTGAAAATACAAAGATTAGTAAAATATTAGATATATGCTTGCCACTTAAATCTTCGAGATTTAAATACACATTGACTCTACGTACCGAAAGTGAGCCAAAAATTTTTTAGCCCAGTGAAATATGCAGGAATTTATGGTTGGTATGTGGCTTTTATGAAAATAATGTAAGAAATGAGGAAGAGTAGGGAAAGTTTTTAAGAGACGGGTGTTGCAGCCTAGCTGAGGTGTATGTGGTGGCGAGTGATTGTAAGAGAATTTGGTTAGAGAGAACGGAATCTGCAGCGGAGGAGATGGGATTTTAAAAGAATTTGTATAAGAAGAAGAAATTTGGCCAGGGGTTGTGCGTAAAATGTGGAAGTGGATTTCGAAAGTAAACGTAAATTCAAGAAAGTCCTAAAAGCCTACATCTGTATGAAAGAAAGTATTGTAAGTATGGAGTTGAATTCAATAAAGTACTATGCTTGCAGCTACATTAAAAAAAAGTGTTTTAAATTTGGAAATGAATTCAAAAAAAGTGTTCTAAACTTGCAACTGCATTGAATAAAGTTCTAAAAGTCTGGAACTGAGGTAGAGAAGGTGCTAATTCTTTGCAGCTGCATTCAAAAAAAGTGTTATAAAAGTCAACAGATTTGAAAATATTAGTGATTTGCTTCACTACTAATTAATTAACATTTTAGGGAATAGCTATGTCGCCTGACTATAAGTACATAGCCCACCGAGTCAGCACGAGTATAAAGATCATAAGAATGGGAGAGTATGAATAGTGTAGTTACAAGAAACGTGTGAGCACATTGTACTTAGGAACACGAGTGTAGAGTGGTATATAGTGAGATATGATTAAAATGAGAAAAATGAACTGTGTATTGATAGTGGAAAAGTTAGTAGGATGGTGTTGGAAGAGAATGGGTAGAGTGGAAAAGAAAAATAGAATGAAAAGAAGTATGTTCCCGTATAGAAGATGATGTGGTATTGAATTTGTAGGAAGTTGGGCGAATGGAAATTGACAAAGGTGAAGAGAGTGTTGCTGGGACATAATGTAAATGTTATATATATATCAGGAAGCACAAAGAAAAAAAAGAGTTAAATTGATGAGAATAAAAAAGCAACCACGTATTTACTGAGAAGGAGGAAAAATTGAGTTTGGCATAGCCGAGAAGAAAGGTGCATCACGACGCAGTCGAAGATATGAAAGTGGCCAGCGCTTACCGCCCGCTATGTGCTCAGGAGTTAAATTATTGTGAAGAAGCGAATCGTAAGCTGGCAGTGTAGAAATTAAGAGTACCGACCTCTAGACCGCTTCACGATCAACAGCGATCGGAAATTGACTCGGCGGTTGCAAATATCATTGACCACGTAAGTGGAAGGTGCGATATTATAGGAGTGGAATGGCGTGTTGGTGTGAGGTGTGGGTAGGATAGGTGTGGGCCTACGTGTGGTTGCCAAGACGTGAATACCCTACATTTAGACGAAATATGGCCATATATGGAGAGGATTCTAGTCGCTCATTCCAATGTTCCCGTGAATGTGGCTGGAGTGAGACACTCCTTCTTGCGACGTTCGTCAATCTAAGAATACCGTGTTAATATATAAAGGGGCGGTTAAAGAGAGAGCCATTTAAAAGTGTTTCTTTTCAAATGCGAGACTCAGAATAAATATTCTTAATAGCAACTTACTTTCCTGTTTCCAGTTGCATGGGAATAAGTTTATTGGAGTTTGTTAGGAAAGAAGATATGCTGGTATTTTGGTCCGAAGAGTATGTTGGTCGAGGAGCTGAAGGACTGATTGGTGGCAAGAGATAACTCGACGCTTACGCGTTCCAGTCTTGTGGATAGAAGAGTGGTTAAGTGGTAGAGGGATGTGATCATATCTCTTACATTGAAACAATCCCTTGAGGATAAGGAAAGAGAAGAAAAATGTAATTTTAGTTTTATGATTTTGCAACAGGTATATGATATGGAGGTAATAGGGAAGCTCTAGCAGGTGTTGTTAGTGATATTTGGTGTTTGGTGGTAGGTTCTTAATGGAATCAAAGTATGTATGAAAAATATGGTGCATACTGAGTGTATATAAATGGTGTCACAAAGTGTGATCTGGTTTTGTATAATAGCGGAATGAAAACAGGTTGTGTATGTCTCCTTGGTTATTCAATTTATATGGATGAAGTTATGAAAGAATTAGATGGTACTGGTGCAGGAAATGGTAGAATGATGGAGAATGGAAGATGAGGGTGGGTGCCCCACCTTATATATGCGGATGAGTTTCTGGAATGTGGAATCTGATAATTTTGGAGAGGATTGGTAAGAGGATTTTGAGCAGGTGTAGTATAAAGTGAATAGGTCTATGAAAGTAACGTTAATAATAAGAGTATGTATGTGTGTAAGTTGAGGACAAGCCTCTCATAGTTAGGTTATAATAATGTATATAATATTATATGAATGTGAGCAGGTGGAACCCAAGTAAGCTAGAGTTTTAATATTTAGGGTATGTTGTTGGTTAGGATATAGTAAAATAGAATAATAAGGTATGTATCTTACGAAACTAACAAAATGAGATAAAGTTTGTATTTGAATTTGACAGAGGAACATATATAGGTGTTACTGGTAGCAATTAATGAATAGTTTCCACGTTTGTATAGTGTAGAATGGTAAATGATAAGGACCGTAAGTATACTTTATTGATGTGAGAGTGCCGCTTTAAGAGGTAGTCTATTATATTGAGTGACATTTGAAGTATTATAGAATTGTGAGTATGTATATCCACCCTAAGTATTTAAAGAAGAGTTGTGATTGTAAAATTATGTATGAGTATGTTGAAAGATTTCCGTCTTTTACATTTCAGGTCTGATGAGAGGTGTTTTAATAATTATAAGTATGTTTGGAGTATTTTTGGAAACAGACCCCTTAAACAAATTTGAGCGTTTATGCACCTACTGAATGAAGAAAACAAGGGTTGGACATCCAAAAGTGATTTAAATGACTATTTCAGAAAGAGAATGGCTACCTCAAATCTTGTCCGCTTAAAGTGAATTTTTTGGTGTGAAAGAAGGAATATGGAATTTCACAAAAATAAATTGTTCCAAACATTGGGAATTAAAGATAACTGTTAATTAAATAATTTTAGAAAAGGAAGGTTAGGTGGTTAATGTGGAGAAGAGTAAAGAAATCATCTGGAATATAAATAGACAACATAAAAGGAAGTTTAAGATTGTAAAACAAACCATGGTGAGAAAATAATTAAAATTGAAGAAGCAAATCGTGTAAAGATCTGGAAGAGCATACCAAGCTGCTCTTATTCTTTTGGATGTTATTATAATAACAAAAGTTAAATAATAGTTTAAATATTGATATTGGCAGAGTTTGCCACCCAGTAAAATGTTATGGTGTTATTCAACAAGGACACTTGTAAAAATGGACACAGTAGCGGTGTAATGCATCCTATAGATATGAAAGTGAGAGATATTATTATCTAATGTGTTACTGAAGTGCGGGACTATGTGAGTGTAGATGAGAAAAAGAACGAGACGAAAACAAATTAATTTAGTGGAATAGTGAGTACACTAAGTCTTTAAACATAGGGAAATTATTGTGTCCTTGGAATGTATACGATTATTTTAGAGTTTATAGGCTAAGGATCGATGGGATTTTGTAAAAAAGCTATGGAGGCATAATTAAGTGAAGATGATGATGAACGACGGAATATTGGATTAGTTTAGTAAGGGCACATAGTCGTGTTGAGCGCACTCACAACAAACAATTATGATTCAGAAGGATAAATTAATTCTCAACTACACTTTAGTACAAAAATGTTTAATCATAGTGAGGAAATTCCCCCCGTCGCCTGAGTTGTGTCTATAAGTGTAAGGTGAAAGCGCACATACGTAAGGCTAATCCTAAGGGGAGTGGAAAATCATTACCTGAGCGTATTGACCTGACATAATTAATATCAAAAAATAAAATCTTACCCTAATTATAAGTTTAATTATTAACCATGAACTGCAGTGCGACTAGGAGTGTAATGAGAAACCACCGGATCAAAAAACTTGGCTGTAGACTATTCTTTTTTCCTCACAACCATTATTGTCGTTTACAACATGAAATAATTTAATATAAAATCTGCTTAGTATTCCAGTAATTGTCCTCGACTTGACCCAACACGCAACCCTACCCCCAGGGTTGGAAAAAGAGATAAAAAAGTGAACGTGAATGGAGAAGTAATGATCAATTAAAGGCTTATCGATACATGTAATATCACGAAGTATTCACATCAAATATATAAAAGTATTTATAAATGTCTGAGGTGTTGCTATTAAGTTTAGATCAGTTCAGTCATCTGAAAATATAACAACATTGCTTAACATGAAAAAGTATTAAATTATATTTAAAGTTTATTTCATGAGATGGTGGCTTATAAAATGGTGTAATCGTTAAGGATGAACCTAGAACGACGACATGTAGCTTACTGCGAATCAAAAATATGAAAATTGATTTAAGTTAACATTGAAATATTGTATACCTTTAGGTGTAATCATAAAGAACAATTAAAAACACACATGCTTAGCATCAAAATAATAATATTATTAATTAAATTATGTTCTCAGTGTTTACTAATGTGAAGTGTTAAATGCACATAATAAGAGTAAAACTTCTACAAAATTTCACATGCTTAACGTACTAATTTCAAAAAATTAATATGTTAAAAGGTGAGAAATATTAATAAAAATACGCAAACTATTATGCACTAGAGTTACAGAATAAAGTTGTAAGACCATCCCACAGAACCGCCTCTCCTTAGATAAATGGCAAGAAAAAAGAACCGACCATCGCTAAAAAAGAATACTCATGACTCGCATCTTACTCATACATCCTGGGCCTCGCAAGAAGGCAAAACGCATAAGTGCGATGAATAATCTGAGTATGAGGTAGAGATGCCAATCACACTCAACGACATTTCTGCCTCAATGTATCCGGAGTCCAGATGATCTGGGTAGGTTTAACCAGAAAAATCCCTATCCTTGAGTCTTCAGGTTTAGGACCCGGAACACGTGGAGGGAATAGAAGAAACCTGCCCCTCTTCTGAGGAATCAATTAATTTCACCAAAAACACAAGTAAAAAAATAATGGTGGTGTAATCAAATCGACTCTCGAATTAAAGATTAGCGCAAATCCTAATCAACCTAAATGCATTCGACTATTAACACAAAGAAAAGGACTAAGATAGGAAGTTATTGACGAAAAAAGCAAACAATAGAGCTGGAAACCAAGAGCCGTATGTGCAGATCCAATAATGAGCGTGGTGCAGCCAGTAATTATATTAGCTATATATTTCTATACACACTCGAACTAAACCACACAAAAGTAAGAAACACATAATTTAAATATGTGTAATAGTCGTGTGACAAACAGGTCACAGGGATCCATCCATATCTTAACACGAAAATGGATACTTGTATCACATTAGGAAAGCAATATCCTGATCACAGATGGAGCAGAGAGCTCACCTCCGATGCCGCATAAACCAATCCATAGTGTAAGAGGAGGGAATCCTCCTTGGTCTTATTAATATATGTGATGTGATTGTGTCTCCTTTCTTCACTCTAATAAAAAAAACATAATAAATCATAGAGAAAAATAAAATTGAAATTTATTAAAATAACCCTCTGAATAGCACTAAATAAAATGTCTACAATAAAGTAAATTATATAGTGAACTATGGTTCACTCTCCCAATATATTAAGTATGTTCCAAAACTGTATTTTAGATATGAAATATAAAATGATAATCAACATGAAAATGTGAGGTATAAATATATAAACACTGGTAACCTTTACCAAAAATAACAAACGCCTGAGAGATTTGGTAATAATATATAGTGACATCTAATATAACCGACATCATCAAGTGGAAGCGAATATATCGTATCTCACTTCTTTGATATGTCGAATTATTTAATATAAAGATATAGCAAATGTGTAAAAAAGTCAAAATAAGTACTGATGTTTTGTAATCTCTGTCCCAACTTCGTGTGTTGTGTGTGCTGAGTAGTATAAAATTCACATGTGTGAGGTCCATACTTTTGATAAACACAGAATGTTATTTATCACCAACATGTTAATTTTAGCGTAGCGGTAGGGAACTTCATGAGATTAATATATGTATAACCCTAATTATGAGAGCCTTAAACCGATTAATGTTTTTATAAATTTTTCTAGTATTTGTGTAGATGAGATAAAGGCCTAACTCACTCCTTTAAAAATTAACGTCACTCACAGAGAGTTCATAACTTCATTTAATTGTAGAAGCTCTTCTAGTGTGAGCGGTTGCTTTCTCTCTCTACCATTGGCGTTTATGCATAAAGATTACAACTCTTATCGAGAACTTAATGTTTTGTGTCCTCAAGGTGTGTGTTGGTAAGTTCTGACCCACCGTATAATATGTTTATAAAATAATTGTATTGGATACCTAACAAAAGTAAAATATATGTAAATTTTTATCGGTTATAATTTAAGTGACTACTCTATTAGTTTATTGTAAAATGATAATAGATTGCTTGCCTGGTCCAGATGTCTCCATAGAGTATGATAATAAATATAATTTGATAAGAAAGATGTGTGGTTTTCACTTTATATCTTGAATAAATTAATAGATCCTTTGATTTCGAGGACAAGAAAGTTTATGAGTGAACTAACCTTCATAGCTCGGTTTTATAAAATCACTGAATTCGGAGTAGTGAGTGTTGGGGCAACAGCACAGTTACATACAAATTTAATTATCAATAAACTTGTATGTTTCGCTAGTTGGTTATCTTCTCTAACATACGATAATTTTGTACTATATATATGATATTATAAAGGCTTGTCATTATTACCTGACAGAATTGGGACATAAAGCTCTTTCTTCATAAGTTCTGTAGAAAAGAAAAACCATATATTTTTTTAGAGCAAGAAAACCGTAACACTGCTTTTACTTAGTACATTGTATATTTAGTGTTACGCTATATCCTATTATTACTGGTACTGTATTTATTATTCTTTTTATAATATAAGCGTAATATTTTGTCTGGATTGTCCCAATTTATCATATGTTTAGATATACTATCACTCCCCATTTTTTCTTTTCTTAATAAAATTTCTTAATTTATTTTAATCTATTATTTCCTCTCCCCTCAGAACGGGAACTGGGGTTATTATCCTTCAAGTCTGTGAAGGTGTGCCCCCAGATAATCAAGATGCCCTAAAATAACAAGTGAGAAAAGAGGGAAATTATCTTGGGGCAGACCAAGGTTCCGCCACACGCCGTAAATTGCTAGGCGCACCACCACTCACGAAATTAGAAGCCCCAGCCTAGTACCGCCCCGTTGTCACTGTGACCACATTACCATAATTACTTATGTAAGCAAATCTAGTCGCAAGCCACAGCCCGAACAAAACTCCACCGTAGTAGGCTTCATGGGACCGCTGACGATCCTGCACTATGGATAGAAAAATCGTTGCGAGAGTGGTATGGTTCATCCTCTGACCCCAGGTGGCTCTATCAAACCGAACCCTGCGCGTGACACAACACGCCGCCCATGCTCTAATTCTTCTATCGAACGCACTTCACTCTCAGCCATCTGCCAATACCTCACCAATACTCTCTCCTAGCAAGACATTTCCTTTAAATTTACTCAATCCTACTTTGTCAAGTCGGTCTCCCAGCCGGTTCGGTATCCTTGACTACATACTCACCAGTCACCACTATAGCATCTGCTTAACCAATCGGACCTATCTATCATCGTGTCTGACACATTGTAACTCGTATAATCTCGAATCTCAACATACTTGTCATTTTATGTCTCTTGTTGTGAGTTTACCCCCTTTCTCACAGATTTACCATCATCCACACTTACCTCATCTTTTGTAGAACATTTTAAATAATAACTTATTTACTATATTTTTGCCTGATCGATCTGTTTAATGGCACAGAGTGTTTTTAAATGCTTCTCTTCTTCTTACATCCATTAATGCTAATGCCCTAACTACATTGTCTACTATACACCCATCTAGAACACCATAAATAATTTACATTGAACTTTTATATGATTCTGATGAGTACCTCTATAAGCATTGTCTTCTTTAGGTCATCCTGTTACCGTTTACACTCATTAGCCACACTCAGAACCATTTAAAAATTTACATTCTCATGTGAAGCAATGTGTTAATCTGAGTATGTCCCTTTCTGATCATACACTCATATAAGCAAAACACTCAGAATTAATATAATTTTATATATTTGGATGCGTAAGCATGTTAAACCTTAAACCTCTTTTTGACGCATTTACCACTTCATAGTCCACAGTCAGCCAGACTAGATTTAAAATATAACTGTATGGAGTAGCGAGTGATGTGAGAGCATCTTTCAAGTATATCAGACTTTTTTAACTCAACTGCAAGACACTGGCTATGTGATAATTAAAAGAGAGTTTCTTCTGCCACTCATATTGACACTCCATAGTCTCCTTATTATCAGTTCCTTCACCAACACTGCATATGTAAAATAATGTCACTTTCAGCCACACACTAAATTTCTTATTTTTTTTTCGTTAGCCTGATTCACAATATAAGTATTATTGCGAGCGTATCGACTCTAGTCCATATCATTCGCGTTCCTTTCCTTTCTTATCCCGAACAATACAACTCTAACTAAGTCCACACCCCCTCTAAGAAAATATTTATATTAATTAAATATTATATAACTTCAAATCTCCTGTTCAGTTCTGCGTTCATTTCCACACTCTTCTTTCCCTACAATTCCTATATACACCTTACAATAGCACCACCATTACACAAGCAACCTATTATTTAAATAAAACTTTGTATTAATTTTCATGTTTCAAACTTGTTAATCTATTCAATATATACTAATTACTACACTCAAATTCCCCGAACCTTTGAGTAGTACCTCCTATTATGCTAATTTAATCTTATATATTTTTTGAATGAATAAGCATGCCCCTTCCTTACAGCACCCTTGTTCTGTTTAAGTGTCCCGTTCGTCGAGAAACAGATATAGTTGCACTTGAAACATTACAATTAATTTCAATATTCCTCGTTTGAACCAGTTATAACAGATGAGAGTTATACGCGATTATTTACGATTGCCTTTTCATCAAATTAACAATAGCGGCACATTTAAACTTTCTTTTTATGCCAAATTTCCAAGTATGACTTATTCAATATCTTCATTACACCTAAAGATTTCAGATAATATTTAAACAAATATTGTGATGACTAACATATTTTCAACAATATTTTCGTAAAATCCCTTTTTTCACCATATTACGTTTTGAAGAGGTAATCTTGATTTGAGAAAGTCGCTTTCCACTTTCGCGAAACCTTTTTTCTATCCTTCGACCCTGCAATCCCGCCTATGAGCTTTCCGTCCCAAAGACATCAGAAAATAAATTAAAATAAAATTTATAAATTAGAAGCACTAAAAGAAAAATAGAGGTCAAATGAGCAAAAGAAAAGATCAACCACATATATTTCTCAATTGTTGAATCAAATGGTAGTACTATAAACTTAAACACCATTTAAACCTATATAAGCTAATACACCCCCATACCTACATCTATATATTAAACTTTTTATATCATGCACCTCAAGTTTATATTTCGATAAATTTATGAATATAATAACCAATAAATTAGTTAGCATATATATACATATATAACACATATTAGAGAATAGTACTACTACTTAGTTCATTCCAGCTTATATTAATTAATACATATTATAAAATAATCAACTAATATTCAACCACCTCTCTCTCCCAACGAAACTTGCGGATGGTTGTGAAAGGTGGCAAGTAAGGTGCTATTGCACTAGGATTAAACCTAGTGAAACAAGCAGCAGTTTGTTTTAATAACTCATTCGATGTACAGTGTGAATAAATACGAAAAATGAACCCACAGGCTTTAACTCTCGGCACTTCCCCTTTTCATAATCTTTTCTAGTAGGGAAGAACTTAGCCGTCAGCCAACAACATACAACACCCCACACCAAACTAGCATACTGGGAACACCAATAGCAGACAGACCACACCTCTACTCTCATTATGTCATATTCGTTATCCAATATCGTCTATAGGGTATACACCGCTCTGCCACCCAAGTCCATTACGCCTGGGGCTCATGACACCAATAAATCCATAAAC